>WAAB01001043.1:0-51122 GCA_013389865.1 Piaya cayana | reverse complement strand
TCTGTGATTCTGTGATTCTCATACAGGACTTAATCTTAGTCCGCCATGTAATCATGATGTAGCGGTCAATGCTGTTAATTGAGTAGTAATATGATTATGCTTTAACTGTTGGAAATTATTGGCCTCTGTGTTGTGACAATTCTATGTTGCTGTATGTAGAGATGCTTATGACCTTTGTGAAGTGTTTTGAAAACTTTTAAGTTAAAATACTATGTTACATAATAGAAAAATCTAGAAGTCAAGATTCGTTTTTCAGAGATCCAAATTCAGGAAAAATTTTATCTTATTAAATCTGGAGTTATCACTTCTTTTACCAGAGTTTTCTTCCAAGTTACTTTGTTGAGCATTACTACGAACAAAATCATGGTGAACATCCAAAATCTAGTTTTCTTCATAGAGGAAGTAGTGTCCAACTCTTTAAGAGCTGAATTTACCTAAGATCCCTGCAAGACCGATTCATTTATTTTTATCTGCCTCTTTGTTCTTTTTCTCAGAGAGTGCATGGCTTCATTTCTCTCCATGTTTCTCTGTTTTCTTCTTTTTTTGGAAGTCTGGTTTGTTTTGGAGAGGTTGATTGCCAGAAATGTCTCCTGGAGAAGTTGCTTTAGTTGATGGAAGTACTGCAATAGTCATAGGTTTTTGTGAGGGAAGGGGTCCATAGTGGTAAGTGGTAATTCAGGCCATTACATGTTCTATCCAAGTAACATTAATGTTAATGTTTATGTACTTATGTTGATTTTATTTGTTAGGCAAAAGCTTAACAGTGATAGCCAGATAGATTTTGTATATGCAGATAGGTCAGCTGGACAGTAAACAGAAAAATGATCACACCCTATGATTTGCCATAGTAGAACTAGTCTGTTAGCTAGGCTCGTTAGATCTATTTACTTCTGAACAGTATCTACAGTATCTTCCCTTAGCAAGTTTGCAGATGACACTAAGCTGGGTGGAAGTGTCGATCTACTGGAGGGTAGGGAGGCTCTGCAAATGGATCTGAACAGGCTGGACCACTGGGCAGAGACCAATGGCATGAGGTTTAACATGGCCAATTGCTGGGTCCTGCACTTGGGGCACAACAACCCCATGCAGAGCTACAGACTGGGAGAAGTCTGTCTGGAGAGCTCCCAGGAGGAGAGGGACCTGGGGGTGTTGGTCGACAGCCGACTGAACATGAGCCAGCAGTGTGCCCAGGTAGCCAAGAAGGCTAATGGCATCTTGGCCTGTATCANCTACCTGAAAGGAGGTTGTAGAGGGGAGGGAACTGGCCTCATCTCCCAAGTGACAGAGGACAGGACAAGAGGGAATGGCCTCAAGCTCTGCCAGGAGAGATTTAGGGTAGAGATTAGGAGGAAGTTTTTCACAGAAAGGGTCACTGGGGTAGACGAGGTCCTGAGGGACATGGTTTAGAGTTTGATAGGAATGGTTGGACACAATGATCCGATGGGTCTCTTCCAACCTGGTGATTCTATGTTTCTATGATTCTACACCATGCTGCTGTAATTACACTTTCCCATAGCTTTCCTTTCCCTAAGTAAAAACTGTGAATGCTCTGTTTCATGGGAGGGCATCAGGTTTCATGAAGGGAAGCTGTACTTTATATACTTAATTTTCTAACTTGGCTGACCTTCTAACAGTTATTCACATTAGGTGAATTAGGTGTCAGAGAGGAAAGTAACTTCTTACTTTTCTGTTTGACATCAGAAAAAAAATTATCTTTTTGCTATCAAAACTTTTTGTTTGTAAAGAGAAGATTGGGAGCTTCAGGATGAAGCAGTAGGCAAACTGTAACAACATATGTTTATGAAGATCTGGATTCTGTATTTAAATTGTACACCTCATTTCCCGTTTGGCATAACTCAAGTGTCTCTAATGTTTACAAGAGAACCAGCTAGGATGACAAAAAGTTGTTTCAACCTGTTTCTTTTCCTGTGTTGCTAAAATAAGGGTTCTTTTTTTTCAAGAAGGGACTATTATGATAACATGGCCTTTAAAATGTGAGTTTCAGAAGACATTTTTGTGATCTATATAGACATTTTTATATAATCCTCAGTAAAAACTTGTTTGAGTGTTCTGAATGTTCTCTTGGAACTGTAACACATAGCTTAGAATTAATAAAGACTTGAAATCTCTGTGAAGGGGTGTTACTTTTTAAAAAAGAAGCAGTGCTGATACGAAGTCCTCTATGTCAGTAGGATGCAGGTTGTCATGACTTATAA
This sequence comes from Piaya cayana, assembly GCA_013389865.1. Classification (NCBI taxonomy): domain Eukaryota; kingdom Metazoa; phylum Chordata; class Aves; order Cuculiformes; family Coccyzidae; genus Piaya; species Piaya cayana. The sequence goes on along the minus strand of WAAB01001043.1, from coordinate 48,906 downwards.
TTTTGCCCAGGCAAACTTGAGGGAAGCAGAAGCAGTGTTTACTGAGGCATGTTCACTGTCTCTTTAAAAAGTTTAATTAAATTTTTGATGGCTGTAACTTACTGGGTTATATCATGGTTTATTTTATAAGTTTTGTCATGTAGTGTAAAGTTGTGTTAATTGTATGGCAGACCATAATACAACGTCTTGGACAACTTTGTAGGAATTAGTCTAGATATGTAACTGAACAAATAATTAGCTTTTAATATTTTATCTCCTACCAATATGGAATATTTGAGCACCTTTTAAAGAATGTTTAGGGAACTGAGAAATACTTCTGTTATGATGGATTTCAAAGTAAAGCTCTTGAATAGTAAGTTAATCTTTTGGCTCTTAGCATTTTGATATCAGTCACCTGTAATTTCAGAGCTCAAGTACAAAAAAAATTAATACCTGACTATAATCTTCTATTAGATTGTCACAACTTGTGGTAAAATATTCAGGACATAATTCTTTCACAAGTACACAAAGGGAATAGAATACAGAACCGAGCTTGATAATATATACAACAGTTTAAAAAAAATCCAGTTTTACAAGAATTTTGGTTTGTGTTTAGTAAAGTACCATTTCTTGTTATTTGCTTTGTTATTTGGTGGTAGTCTTCATGATTTGTCCTGACATTTTGGGGGTGCATGAATATGATCAAGAAAAAAATGCCACTAGTTAAAACTTCGGAGATTTTGATTCCAATATCAGAGAATATATGTCCTCTTTAGCTGTAAGACATGCATTTTTCACACTGAACTTGGGAGTTTTTTATTTCCTCTTGAGTAAACGACAGTTGCATGTTAAGTAAAGGCAGTAGCATCATTCTCCTGGACTATCTAAAATGGGAGTAGAGAATGTGTATGTGTAAGAAGGATAAATTTATTAAAAAAATACAAGAACTCCCCTTCAATATACCTTCACCTAAATTAAAATGGAAAGATGTTTCTGTCCTCACCTCTAATGCTGACTGGAAATGAGAACTGAGTCCCCCAGTTTTTTAGCTTGACTGAATTTTCATCTGTTGTCTCCTCTGTGTATGTGTGTATGTTTGTCTGTGCATATGTCTGCACGCAGATATATATACAATCATGTATTTCTTACTGAAATGTATGCATAATACTTGCAGGGGGAAAAAATTGCAAACATTTTGCTCCACTTATTTGGTAGTTCTGACTCTACAGATATTGATGACATTTTAAACATTTAGCAACTCACACTTTTAGATGCTACTTTTTAAGAATATCCATAATTTATAGTACAAATTGAAACTAGAGACTATTTCTGATAAGTCTTGCATTTCTTTTCTGGAAGCAAATTCTGTTGCATTTGTGGTAACATTAAGAACTTTTTAATCAGTCTCTGAAAAGCCAATTCCTTTCCCTCATTTCCATTCTTTCAGTTACCATCAGAGTCTAAATCTGTCAGTTTGATTAACTAGTCATCAGTTAAAAAGCAAGTTTTATGTACGGTTGATTGTAGCTGAAGAATTAAAAATAAAAGTTTGCTTTAAAATAAGCTTAATTAAATGAATATATTACTTCATAAGTTTCATATAAGTAATACTGGATTGGAGTAAGCATAGTGTGATATAATGACCTACATGTATGTTTATTAATTCACTTTCTGTCATAACATATTTAGCACTATTTATTTGAGCACAGTGCATCATCACTCATTTATAAGTTACTTAATCTTCTTACTAGTTCTCACTCATTCAGCATTTACTTTTAGGTCTTCTCCAGTAAATAAACATTATAGTTTCCTTCTTTACATCATTACTAAGTTCATTCACATGAATACAAGTCTTAGTAAAATACTATTTTTTTTATATTTTGGGATATTACTGTCTTTACTGTCTTTGCTTTCCCATTGTCCTGAGTTCAGTTGCTAATGAGGGGTTCACTTTTTACATCTTCATGACTTTCTTTGCGGTACTTGATTTTTCAAATTGTATATACATAGTGATATAACCAGTGTGAAATGCTGTTCCTGTTAATCATCTTCACTGTATATAAGCTATCTGCAAAAATAGAAAATTCAGTAAATTTTACTGTTTTGTTTATTTTAAATTAGGCTCATGCACAGTTGGTTCGAGAAGTTGATGTGGAAAAGGTGTCAACTTTTGAGAACCCATACGTAGATGCAATAAGAAGCTTATGGAATGACCCTGGAATTCAGGAGTGTTACGACAGACGACGGGAGTACCAGTTATCAGATTCAACTAAATAGTAAGTACATTGTGGCAACAAATAGTTATATATAAATTTCTGTTTGTAACAGAGCTATTCTTACTTTTTTACTTTCTTATACTATGTGTCTATGTATATGTTTCTATGCTGGTGAACAGGTCTTATGAGGAATGGCTGAGAGAGCTGGGGTTGTTCAGCCTGGAGAAGAGGAGGCTGAGAGGAGACCTCATTGCACTCTATAACTACTTGAAAGGAGGTTGTAGAGAGGAGGGAGCTGGCTTCTTCTCCCAAGTGACAGGGGACAGGACAAGAGGAAATGGCCTCAAGCTCCGCCAGGGGAGATTTAGGCTAGACATTAGGAAAAAAGTTTTCACAGAAAGGATCATTGGGCAGTGGAACAGACTACCCAGGCAGGTGGTTGATTCGCCTTCCCTGGAGGTGTTTAAGGCATGGGTGGACGAGGTGCTAAGGGGCATGGTTTAGTGTTTGATAGGAATGGTTGGACTCGATGATCCGATGGGTCTCTTCCAACCTGGTTATTCTATGATTCTACGATAGTTGAAACACTACAGGTGCATGACATAGGTCTCCTCATTTCTCCTCCAAAGCTACAACCACACCATGGTCTTCAACTGTATTTGTCCCATGCATATAGTTTCTGTTGTCCTATGCAGTTTGCTGTGTTGTAGAGCTGGTTGCCTTGCCAACTTATCAGTTCTTTCATTTCTGTATTTGTATTTTCATGCAGAGGGCTGCAAAGCACAGTGGTATCTCTCTTGTGTTGTTTGGATTCTCACTGTCCACGAAGGTGTCATATGGTGTTTTGGTTTTTAGTGGTAAGGAGACAAATTGAATAGTATGTAAAGTGAAAAAGACTTAGAGTGCATAAACTGTGAAAAGAAAATTTCAGAGGTGGGTTACTGATTATAAACTCGTGTATTGTTTGCATACAAAGCAAGCATAAGTAGAAGGGGAAGCAGAGCTTGTCTCATACTTTGAATTTCTTGTATTTGTACGTCTTGACTGTTTCCACAGCAGTGGAAACAACCAGTGATACTGATTTTAAAGATTAGATAAATGTATGTATTTCATGTGCTTGCCTTAGAGGATAAAAATATAATTACTTGCTCTCCAAAGTAGAAAATAATAATCTGATGCTACTTAAGATCAGATTATGCTGAATACCATAGTTTTGACCTAGTTCTAATGAAATTGTCACTGTGAATCATTTGAGTAGCATTAAAAATAGTAGGTAACGGTTGAGTAAGTAGCTATGGAAGCAAATTGCCAGTACATTGCCTTGCATGAGGTAGGTGTACTAGTTGCTTGGTTATTTTCAAGCAATGTAACAAGAGTTTTTGCAGATTTGACGATTTTATTATAGTTCATACTATGGTTTTCTGCAAAATCTGGTTTAAATTAGAATTGTGAATCAGTGTTTATTAGTCTTCAAAAGAAACTCTTGTCCATTTATGCTTGCAAGTAGAGATTTTCCAGGTAAGTACAGTGCAAGCAATTAGCGGAAACAAAAAATACCCCATTGTTTACAAAATCCAGTGATTATGTTTAGCAATAAAATGCCCAAAGAGAATTTGCTACCTTTAAATCCCTGTTACAAAGCAATAAAATAAAATTATTAGAAGTTACTACTGAGGTTCACAAGGCAGTAAGACAGAAATAAGCACCTAGTGCGCATTGACTTGGTGAGTCTTAATAATTTCTTCTGAGTTACTGTATAAATCAAAATGATTTGCTGTCCACCGCATCTCTTGTAAGCATATATGTCAATATGTCTTGTATGCATATGTCAGTATGCTACATGTGTGCTTCATTCATTCTTTGCATGATCCTCCCACATTCTCAGTAGTTTTCATTGTGTTCTTATCATAGTGGCATTTTTCAGTCTGTTCCCTGTACTGCTTTATGTTTTGCCTGTCAGTGTTACTATGCATTGTATTCCTAATGGTCTTCCTCCATACTTTAAATTTCTTATTTAGTTCCTGGATTCTTTTTCTAGTTCTTAATATGTCCTGTATGTTTCTGAACTTCTACTTTCTGTCATCTTTTGACCTCCTTTGTCATTGTTAGCTACACTTTCGATGTTTTTATATCCACTGCTGGTAGCCTGGAAGAATACATCAGACTTGTGTTTACCAGAAGGAGTGATGACAGAATCTCAGAAAATTTTCTGCATTGTAGTAGTTAATTTGAACCTTTTAGAGGCTCAGCAAATAAATTCCGTTCTCTTCCTGTGTTATCGGATGCTCCAAAGTTTGGGGGTTTGTGTTGTTCTTAAAAGAAATCTCTAGATATCTTTGTGGTAAAGTCAGGAGCATATCAGGTAAATAGAGATTATTCATTTCCCAAATATATTACAGGGTGACTTAGCCACTTGCTTGCCACTAAACCACATTCCTTCAAGATACTGTTCACACTGTGAGACAGATGTAAACCAAGCCACACTGTGGATTGCCCTGAGAGAATGTGTGAGATGAGATCATTCACTATGTAGTGTATAGGCTGTAAAGACCTTAACCCAAATGTAAATAGTTTAATAGTCAACAGTCTGGTGTGTATCACAGCTTTTCAGAGCGTAAAGAAAGGAGAGGTGAGTAAGAGGGAAGGTTGCTGTAATGTTCCACATTTACATGACAACTTCTAGAATTTGAGTTGCAACTAGAATTTGTGGAAATTCATTGCTATTTTCCCCATAATATGACACTAAGAACTTTCCCTTCATGATGAAAAAATAGGAAGTGTTTAGAATTGGAAAGTGTCCATGAGACTTTCTGAAACACTTAATTTTTCTCTTGGCCTGTGCAGTGAGAGTATTATGTCATTGCATGCTTTCAACAAGGACTTTATAGTTACTTCACAATCACTGAGGGTATCTGTTTTGTTTCCCTTCCATAGCACTGTTTTCTAACACTTCAGATAACTGGGTATAATTTTCCCTCAAGTTCCTAGGTAGGATGTGCTTACGGGCATATAAGGAGAAAGATCTTTGTACGAATCTTACGATTAACAGCAGTTATTCTTGTTTGCTGGTATTGCCTCTAGCAATTAGAGCATTCATTCTTTTATTTCATAAAGAAATTTCATTAGAGCACCATGGGGGTGTGTGAAGAATTAATATTGTCTTAAATTGAGACTTGCTATGTGCCTGACACTGGTACAGCAAATTATGAGCAACTCTCTATGTGATAACTCTATAGCAGTCACTTGTTGGGGGTGAGAACATAATATACTTGTAATTTATAAGATACATAAGCACATTATTACTTAATAAACTTTTTAATACTGTTCATGGATTCTTTCTTGCCTTCATTTGTAAAAACGTACTCAAAGATTCTAAAACTATGTTTACTGCAATTTATGTTACACAGGCTTGCTTCTTTGAGATTTACAGTAAGATAAAAACAGCAAATAAAAATGAGAGTCTGATGATTAAGCACTAGCAGCAGAACCATGCTAACTCTATATTATGCCTCAGATATAGTTCCCAAATATAAAAGGAAGTTCTGAAAAAAATGACATGAAATCCTTATAGCAAAGCACTGCATCCTATTGAAAAACAGATTACTCAACAGAACTAGGGAAATTCAGGAAGGAATGTGGGGTTATATAAAACAGTATACAGGATGTATTTCTTTCAGGATCTTTATTTTTTTCTTGCAGTCTGAACAAGTTTTTAATGTATAATTTTAAATATCGTATTAAGAAAATTTTGCACAAACATTTTTTTATTTGATTACCTATTTTCTTAGCATTTGCTAAGGTTGGGTTTTAGCCATGTAGGAAATTGAGGGAGACAGCTAGGTAAGATAACGACCAAAGAACACAGTGCAGGCTTCTTCCTTCCTTACTGCAAGGATCTTAGGTTTACAGGGTTTACTTTAGATTAAGATTTGTTAGTTCTGGAAACTGATATGCCTCAACTTTTCACCAGTAGTGCACAGACCTCTACAGAAATTCTGAAAACATGGCTTGTACTTGTTTGCACTTAGCTTTGTTCACAGCTTGTGTTTGTGCACTGAAAATTTATTCCATTTACTGTGCTTTTGCTTGCTAGCAAAGAGGACACTTTTGGAATTTATTCTGGCAGTTATGCAATGTAGGAAAAATTTTGCTGCTGCAGCTTTAACATTTTGCATATGTGGAGTTGAAAGACAAGTAAGTCATGTTTCTTTTCAAAAAAGCAGAAAAAGATTTCTTCCTTTCAATACTTGTTTTTCACTGCATGGTCAAAATAGTTGTAGATTGGGCTTGTATCATCAGCCAGTTCATAGTTTTGCAAAACAAATAAGCAAACTACCTCCCCTCCCAAAACCACACCAAACCCCACCAGTGATATGGAGGGTGGCACTATCCAATTCCACCCAATATCTACACTCCAGAAGACAGAGAGAAAAATCTTACTAGTTTGCCTAATTAGCGTTTGTCATGGATTTTGGCGGAGGTTTTATTTTCACTTTTATTGCCATTGCATGTGTATGAGAGAGAACATTTTGTAGATGGTCATACTCATGAACTATTCTAACTTTGAGGAAAAATACAACTTTTGTTGTTGTTGTTTTAAACATGCGGGCTTTAAGATTGAAGAAGATGTAAATGTTTATGGTTACTGTCATACCTCAATCTGTCTTACGTGTGGTTGAACACAGTGAAAGTATTTGCATATAAAATGTTGCTGGTAAGCCTTGCATTTACAGCTGTGGTTACACTGTAATCACCCAATGAACATTCAACAACCAGCTTTGTAGATTTTTCTTGAGGTTTTTCCCTTCCCTCTTCCCCCATTTTCCTTATATAGATTAAAAGCAGCCATGTTGTTTGCTGGCTGGGTGATAACAAGTCATCTTTATTGCCAGTAATTACCTCTGTCTCAACATATGTGATTTTGTTTTAGGAATTTCTCTTGGAGTGTTTCAGGTGTAATAAGTGCATTTCAGAGGCACTCTGCTACCCAGGGATTTTCACTGTGCTCTTGAGGTCTCACAAGCAGACTCCTGTGTATGCAGTTTATTAGTATGCTAGTGAATATTAATTGAGCATCTTGCTATGCCTGAATACCTTCTGTTTATTAATTAGGTTATACACTAAACTCAGTTCAAAGTTACAGAAATTCATTTTACGGAATAATTCCTGAAAAAATTCTTACCTTATCATGTAATTACTTGCAACAAAAATCCAGCCTCAAAGGTGCTGGAAAATTGTAGCTCATGGCTGGAGATCGGTGTTTGAAGTATGTGCTACATGTTTCTTCATGTTGAAGGTGCTTCAAGACCTCATTCACTGAAAGTAAATTCAAATAAGTTTTGATAGTTTGTCTTCATTAGGTGACATAGCTCTGACAAATTAGTTAAGACTGAAATTTAAGACTGAAATTTGGTCATGGGGGTTATATTTAACTTCTTGAAGAAGATAATTGGTTACAATAAATTGGAGTATTATGTTGAGGTCTGGAATCCTCAGAAAAAGTGTGGAACTGTTGGAATGGGCTACGAAGATGATCAGAGGAATGGAGCACTTGTGCTGCAAGGACAGGCTGAGAAAGTAGGGCTTAATTCAGCCTGGAGAAGAGAAGGCTCTGGAGAGGTCTTACAGAAACCTTCCAGTACCCTAAGGGGAGCCTACAGGAAAGCTGGGGAGGGGCTATTTATCAAGGAGGGTGGTAATGAGACAAGGAGGAAAGAAAGGTTTTAAGTTTAAAGAGTGGAGATCTAGATTAGATAGTAGAAGTTGTTTTTTATTGTGAGGATGGTGAGACTCTGGAACAGGTTGTCCAGGGAAGTCATGGATGGTCCATGCCTAGAAGTGTTGAAGGCAGGGCTGGATGAGGCTTTGGGCAACCTAGTGGAGGGTGTCCCTTTGCATAGCAAGGGGTTGGGACTAGGTGACCTTTAAGGTCCCTTCCAACCCAAATTGTTCTGTGATTCTATGATAGCTGAATCTACCGTTTGACTGGAGAACTGAAGGCTTTGGGGGGACCTTATAGCAGCTCTCCACAAGAAAAGGGGCCTACAAGAAAGCTGGGGAGGGACTTTTTAAAAAGGCACATAGTGACAGGACAAGGGGAAATGGCTTTAAACTGGAGGAGGGAAGATTTAGACTAAACACTAGGAAGAAATTCCTCACAATGAGGGTGGAAAGACACTGGAACAGTTTCCCCAAGGAAGGTGTGGATGCCCATCCCTGGAAGTGTTCAGGACCAGGCTGGATGGGGCCTTGAGCAGCCTGATCTGGTGAGAGGTGTCCCTGCCCATGGCAGTGTGGTTGTAACTGGATGATCTTTAAGGTCCCTTCCAACCCAGACCATTCTATGATTTTGAGTTAGGCTCTTATCCTAAAATACCTTGTGCATATTTCTCATGTGGTGAAATGTTTTGTATTTGCAGAGGGTTTACTTGCCCAGGTGAATAATTTATCTGTTGGTATTTAGGGCTGTATTAGATAAACTCTTTAAAGCCATGATGAATTGGGTTTTTTTAATGAACAGCTGTAGAAAAACATAAAAATCTTAATTTTCTTTCACTCTTCACCCATCTGAATTCAGAGACTTGAGGGATTTCACATAGCCCTGGCTTGGTAAGTCCTCTTCAGATTGTCGATAAGCCAGAGGAGGAAGTAACTCCACCCTGTTTCCTGTTGGAGCTTATGGACTTCCCACAGCCGACGCTGTATCCATCAAGTAAACTAGATTAATCCAAACCATTTCAGTAGTGTTTTTTCACTATTTCAAATATTTTTTACCTAAATATATTATTGAGCCATCACACAAATGAAAGAGCTGGCAGCTGTGCACGGGCAGAGTTGTGGCTAGACTGGGGCTTGAGCCAGCACAGTTGAAGGTAGAAAAGAATTGTCATTAGCTAGTATATTTTGATGTTTTTATTTAAAGTCACAGCTTGCTAAATTAATTTAGAATTAAATGAATTGTTAGTTTAATAGGCTGTGAGATGCTTAAAGCCTATGCATACAGTGCTGCATTCCCCTTGTGGTTGGACAATTTCAGTGTATTAAACTGTTAAACAAAATAAACTATGTTCTAAATTTTCAATGATAGAAGAACAGCTGTAGTTCTAAGATGTGAGTTTGTTTTGTGCTGGTAGTGTCTTTAAAAAGTAATGGTAGTCCAGTCATCTTTTATGTAAATAGTCACCTGTAATTATTTACACACACCCTCTCAGCATTTTGAAATAGTGTAAAAAGCAACAAATCAGTTATTCAGAGAAATCAGACTGTCATCCCATACTTCCTAATGCAATGCAAAAATGTGTTCTTGTGCTTCAAAAAAGTGTCTGGTTTTCTCTGCGTAGAACTGTGGATGTAGATGTATGTTGTTATGTAATTAATACAAAAGTCATGAGAATGTATTGGGTATGTGCCTTCTTATCCAAAGATAAAGTAGTAGAATGAATTTAAAATACCTACTGTTTCAGTGGTTACATGAGTCTTGAGAGACACTTAAGGAATTTTTAGTGGTTTTAAGAGTATTTTTAAGGGAACTTCATGTTGCTGCTGCAGGCAAAGCTTTCAGTGTGATTTTCTGAAACATTTTTAGTTCAGATGAGATTCATAGCAGAATGTGATGTTACATATCCTCATATGGTAACAGGAAGAACAGCTGATCTGCTTAACTGTTGAAGTCAGTAGCAGAAAATACCTGATCCTTTGCTTCAGAGCAGCAATTTACAAAATTCATTAAAATCTGATTTCCAGAACAAATTTCATGTGTAAAAAGAATTTAATTGACTGTTTGGTGTATGCTTACAGCATGAAAATAGCAATAATTAAAGATTTTTAAGTAAGGTTGTGAAACAGAAGAACAGGAACATTTTTGTTAAATGTTAAATTGAATGGATACAATACTATATTTGATTAAATGAGAAGAAAAAGTAGGGGCTGCTTGTCATTCAAAACCAAAAAATGCAGGATGTATATTTTGGTTATGATTTGTGTATCACAAATTTTGTTTTTAAAGTATTTTGTGCAAGATAAGTATTTTTTAAGGTTAAATTGATGCTTCTTTAACTAAATTATTTCAATGATTTGTATTATGACAGAAAAAAAACCCTCATCTGTTGATTTAATGGTTTCCAGTAACATATGAGATTTAATTATTTCATAGAATCATAGAATGGTTTGAGTTGAAGGGGACTTTAAAGATTTATCCAGTTCTAGCATGTCTCTGGCCTTGAACACTTTCATGGATGGGACATCCACAACTTTGCAGGGCAACCTGTTCCAGTGCCTCACCACCCTCGTAGTGAAGAAATTCTTCCGTATGTCTAGTCTAAATCTACCCCTCTCCATTTTATACCCATTGCCCTTAGTCCTGTTACTACAGGCTTCATTAACAGTCCCTCCGTAGCTTTTTTGTTAGCCCCCTTCACGTGCTAACCTTAATTTATCTTCTCAGTGGCTGTAGGTCAGTTTTGTACTGGAAAGTAACTAAATGCTCAAGAACTTCAGTTCCTACATCAGTCTTTCTTCCAGACTACCATGGGGAAAGCCCAAGCCAAACCAATTATGCTACCTTTTTTTGCAATTGACTTGAAGTTATGGGAGTGTACAGGAAGGAAGGATGGGAGCACATTTAAATATTTTGTCACCTCTTTTATGCTGTTAATGCTTTTTTCTGTTGTGCTTCTTCCTACCCCACAGCCCATTTCCATTCCCAAGTCTTCCTTTCTCTTTTCCTCAGTGGGATGATGGTGTCATTGTCTTGCATTCCTGTTGTTTCTCCTCATCTATAGTTATCTTAACGACTTGGACCGCATAGCAGATTCGGCATATCTGCCGACTCAGCAAGATGTGCTTAGAGTTCGAGTCCCAACAACAGGGATAATTGAATATCCATTTGACTTACAAAGTGTCATTTTCAGGTAGGGAAAAAGTTCTAACACCCGCTTGGTTTGTTTCTTCTGTTTCCTTTACATTAGTACATGTATATCCATATATAGGATATTGGTTAAAAGTGCATGAGAAGTAATTATCCTTTGGTTTTAAAATTAGTGGTTGGTTATTATATTTTCATGTAATTGTCCATATATTAGAAGGATGTGTGAAAGATGAAAGACAATTATGTTTGTCTTTTTCTGATGGTAGTTGTTACTGATAGAAATGCTGCAATTCATCTTTTCAATAATATATTTCAAAGTTTCACTATTAATATCAATCTGAAAATACCATCACATGTCCTTGTAATTAATGTAAATTGTAGAATATCGTATTATCACTTATGTGGTTGATTTTTTGAGAGAAATTGCTCTCCTTTAGAGATAAATCACCTTACTTGAGTGCAAGTACAGTTCTTAANAAAAAAAAAAAAAAAAAAAAAGAATGCAGTAGCAGTTACAGGATAGACACCTGTGTTTCATTACACTGAGACATAGGATGAAGTGGGAATACACTGTGAGCAAATTTGAGTTTTAATTTTGGCTATTAAAAATTTTAGTAGGTACATATTATATTTTTCCTCTTAAAATGTGGCAGCTTTAACAATTTGGGAATTTTGACTGGCAGTTTTGGGCGAAAAAAGCAGGCTACCAAGTCTATTCTGTTCATATCTCTTTCTGCTGAATACACGGGGCATACATACGTTGCCAAATCATGGCTCATGAGACATTTGTGTCAGAAATCCAAGGGGTTTGAGACCCACAGTAATTTAAATACAAAAACCACATCAGACTTGAAAGCAAATATGATTAACTTACAACAGAATCCTTTAAATATACATGGAAAAAGTCATTAAGAAAACCAGACAGTGTTTTCAGCTTATTTCTTGAATTTTGTTATTGTGTGTGTGCTTGTATGTTTATCTGTTAAAGTGTTCATGGAGTTGATGTGGATGTTAATTTTGCAGAATGGTGGATGTAGGAGGCCAGCGATCAGAAAGAAGAAAATGGATACATTGCTTTGAAAATGTGACATCTATCATGTTCCTAGTAGCTCTTAGTGAATATGATCAAGTGCTTGTGGAGTCAGACAATGAGGTAAGCAAGCATCAGTGAAAAGCACCAGTTTTAAAGAAATAGCTTCATTTGTCTAGCCCTGGGTGTTTCGCAAACACAGCTACCAGCAGTCCTACGCAATGCCACCTGATGAATTGAGAAGCACTACACGGACTGAGAAGGGAAGAGGGGGCTCATATTCAAATATGGCAAAGTTGATCCCCTTCATGAAGGGTTCTGGGACCCCTGTCTGTTTGCTATAGGGGAATACAGTTGTATATAGAGGAATATTCTTAGCATATTTATTTGTGTGGCTACTGTTTACACAGCTAAGCCATAAAATTGGAGGTGGAAATTAAGATAAAATTAATATATTTTTTGCTAGAACAGACCCTAACGTAGTAAACTTAATGCCTTTGACTTGAAGCATAGGATGTACTATGTATTTTTATTTTAAAAAATAACAGAAGTAAGAAAGTGGTTGAGCTGAGGAGGGCAAAGCCCACTAGTATCCAGATATTTAGTGCATTCTACAGACAGGGAGACTGTTCAATGTTTAGATATTTTTGTTTTTCCTGAGTACTACTTTAAGTTATTCACCAAACTTTTGAGTTTCTCAGTGACACTGTCCTATGCAAGTCTTTTAACACATACTTACAAAAGTTTGGTGAAAAAAAGAAACAATTTGAATGTTCTTCATAGCTGCATATGTGTTGATTTCACTGTTTAAGATAATGATTGACATGAAGTAAAGCAGGTGTCCCAGGACATTCATGTGTATATACAGAATTTTCTTCACGATTAACTTTTTAATAAAGTCTGGAAGCTCAGAAAGCTTTTATATTTATAGTCATTCTGTAAAAGAAGAGTATGATTGTCCTTAATTACATAATCAGTTAAATCATTCAAAGCTGAATTTACAAAAACGGTGATGCAATTTCCACCATCTTAATCTCTTGCAATTGTCAAAGCTAGACACGTGTAGATAAAAAGATAATTCAATCAGACTTGTCTCATTTCAATCCAAGCCAGAAGTGTCTGGTTCTATCTTTTTCTGTTTGCATTTTTCTTTTATAGCCATAAAGTCAACACAGAAATATTACACATTTGAATTATACAAGTGAAAACAAAATACATTGCAAATCATGAAAGGAAAAATTATTTGTGATGCTTAAATGCTGTTCTAACCGTCGGAAATGAACTTCCAAACTTATTATTTATCACCAGGCTCTCAAATAACTGTAGTGATGCCTGAAGTTGTGTAACTACTTTTTCATTTTAAAAATCACTTTGCTCATAAAACTGTTTTGATTTTTCAAGTTTTCACTTTGAAAGTAGTTCACCTAGCCAAAAGCAGTAAAACTTGCATTGGCTCTTCAACCTCACTGCTGAACTATTTATGTTTCTTATCATCAACAGTAGAAAATGTCTAAACCATTTTGTATTTCAGTTAAAAATATATTCTTAACTTTGATTCAGAACACATTCAAGCAGTCTTAAGCCTGTGTTATTGTAGCTCTGGATGGATCCAGGCTGTCTTAGAGCTAAGCACCAATATAGGCAGCTTATTTCTGGATTTCAGAAGGCTGTAACCTGTCTGCCTAGATTTTGTTGGTATACCACAGCAGTACTTTTTCCTCTTCCTTTTCCCTCCCTTGTATCTCTCTAAACATTGAAGCCACAGAATGCATAGGACAAGAATAGGTTTAATTATTCTGTATAAAGCAAAGTATAGTTTGTCTGAATGTAGATATGGCAGAAATGTGGGAAAAGATTTGAAATATGTTAGTTGATTCTTTAAATTAAGAAATCTGCACATGTGCACACACACAGAGAATTTTTGTTCTTTGCTGGGATGTGACAAGTTCAGTTGGTAAGACAGTAATTTAATTTGGAAACTTGGGTAATCATCCAAGAAGATATTTTCTCACTTAGCTTTTAGTTGTGAAACAGTATCAAAATTTTAGCACCTGCAAGTATGTGCAAATGTTGTTCTTTCTTCGTATGTATGCAGAGTGTAGTACTATGATAAAATCTAATCCTTCTTTGATTTGTGTGCCTCTTACTGAAATTAAGTGATCTGACTCAACTAGCAGTGTTCTGCTACTCCCTTTGTATTGCTTTCATGGCCTGATTAAACAGAATGATTTTTATAAGATGACCTACTTTCTTTTTGTAATTAGTCCACTGCATGTTATTGCCAGAAATCTTTTTCCTTGTTGTATGTTTTTACAAAGAAAACTATACTTCAGAATGATCTGCGGCATTCTTTTTAGTTAATACATCTTTTCATTAATCTTATCTTTGTAACTAAACATAAAACCCGAAGAATTATTATTTTCCATTCAGTGCATGTGTGTTTATATGACCCCTTATTATGGCACTGCTTTAGAGCTGTTATGACTCTTCATTTTGTCCACTGTTTAACTTGTTCAAGAGAAATGCATTTAACTCATAAATCAGATGAGGCTATAGTGAGTTTAGAGGTTTGCTAATATCTCTCAAGAGCTTTTACCTCTGGGTATATGTGGGATTGGGCTGGGAGCTGTCCTATGCCCTTGTATGAGTTAAGTATTAAAATAATATTCAGTATTAACTAGTCTTTAAGGGCACATCACACATAAAATAAGATGCCTGTAATTTGGAGTCCTGTGTAGGACGACTCTTAAATGTATCAATGAAACTGCACTCCCATGACAAAGTCCTGCAGCTAAAGATTTGAGGGTTTCAAACTTGAAGAAAAGCACACATGGCTGCCCAATGGTATTTTAATGATGATTGCTCTGACAGGCAATACTCATAAATAATGTCATATATTTTATGGATATATATAGACTGTGCATAACTAAGCATCTTGTTTTGGTGCATAAATAAAAAATGAGAAGAATTGATAAGGGCTATATATTTTAAAATGTCTTTTGAGGTTTCAGATGAAGTACCATTTTTGATGCCTTTTTCTTCTTAAATACATGTCAGAGAAGAGATAGCTAACTGTTCCAAATTCTGCCCTTAACAGTATGTCTGTGTAGATTCATTGGTGGAAATGAGGATAAAATTTGATCCAGAGGACATAATATACTAATTACACTAAGAGTACTGTAAGTTAAGTAAATCATCTCTCAGTCTCAAATGATGTAATGGGAGTGTTTTGTAAATTAAATTATCAGATGTTTGACCTTTTTACTTTTTCAGAAAAGTCTGACAGAAATAGAGGTGAGATAAAAAAAATGAAGGAGTCATTTCTTTGGGAAGTTAATTTATGATGTAATATGACCTCTAGATGAGGCTTTTGCAGCAGCAGATCTGTAGAAATGTGTGGTTTAAATTAAAAAAAAGCATAGCTTAGAACCTTTCCATTTTCAAACTGATTTTCATAAATAAAAGATGGAATATTTATCCATATTCCAGGATAATCTGCCTTTAAATATGTATCACAGGCAGCTCTTCTAAACTTATAAAATCTTATGGTCCCAGTGCAACAAATAGAAAAAAACAAGTTCCAGCTTTGCAAGTGGTTCTGGTTCTCTTACAGTTATGGAAGGACTAGAGACAACACATTATACCCATGAAATACGGTTTCATAAGAAGTGGTTTTCATTATCTTTGCAGAGCTTATTAAGTACTTAAAAATGGCAGAAAAAAGGACAATGTTTATTGATGCTTGTACATAATTTTCTTCTGCATTAGCACACTAAAATTCTTGAGGCATATGCAGGTTTCATATAGCTTATATAGGTCTCTGGTGGTTATAAAAATGTGGGCTTTTTATAGGTAGAGGTCAGTCTTGTTCTGTGTTCCCAGAGGAAAAACAGAAAAGACAGTACACTTTTCAGCTAAATTAATGGGTTAATAGGCAAATACTGCCTTTCCTTAAGCATTGTCAGAGGCAGCAAAGCTACAGTCATTGGACTACATAAGTATTCGTTGGTAAAACACTTTGTGTTCCTTATTCACAGGCTAGTCCTACATGGCATAGCATGAAGGCTGAAGGAAAACAGTGTTGTTATCAGAGCATTTTATTCTGCATGGTGAATAAACGTAATACGTCAGTTGTCAGGTGAACAGTTGAGCATAGGGCAGAGAATATGAACTCCGAGATGGAATTAAAATGCTCACATAGTCTTCACAATCATTCAACAATATTATTCCAATGGAAATAAAATCTCTTGAACTCATTGTTTATTTAAAACTAGAGAACGTATTAACCTCTCATGCCAGGCCTTGTTGCTGTATGTATTATATCTGTTCAAACCTATTCATGTATGTATTTTCTTTTTAGTTTGTGGATAAAGAACCTTTTGGATGTAGCATATGGGAAGAGCTAGAACTTTCTTTTTTTAAAGTGGGTGGTTCATAGCGGAAATGGGAGGTTGAATGATTGTGGACCTGCTTGCTGGGTGTGCCAGAAATGCTACTGGTAAATGTTGATATTGGTAGCAGTTGCTAGCAAAACCTGGGGTTTTTTTTTCAATAACCAATGTAAAAAGTCTCAAGAAAAGGGCTTTTTTACCCTGTCAATTTAATTCTAAAATTATGTCACCAATTTTTCTCAAAATTATATAGGTATTAATGAAAAAATAATTATTCTAGATTTCATAGTATTTTATCAGATTTAACTTATTAACAGCCATTTTTTAATAATAAAAAAAATTGACAACTCAATTTGGACACTGGGTTTGACCACTTTTTTGGATTTTTTTTTTGTGCTTTGGTTGTTGAGCAACTTGATTTGATCAATTTCAGCTGAAAATTGGTTCATCCATCCCTCTCCTATGCACATAAAATTGCCCCATATTTGCAACTGCACTTTTGCAAATTTGGGTTATTGGAGAGGTGAGAGTTCTTCTCCCAGGTGATTTAAAAACACAGTTCTCATCTACGGAGATGTCTTCCCGGTACTCTGTTAGCAGCTTTTATTTATCAGGCTAGTTTGCAGAGAGTCCAGATCAGTGAAGAAAATAACGAAACCATTCCTGAGCTCTGCATTTGAAGTTGTCTGTTACTGCATTTGAGTTATTCATCAAAATATGTGTACAACTCCTGCAGTTTTTTCTTACATGGCTAGTTACAGCAGTATTGCTTCAAGATTTTACTTCACACTGGTGGCAAAAATCTGAAGCACTTCCACTTTTGATACTGTATTTACTTTTTTTTTGCAGTGTTGAACTCCACACTTATCAACTACATCTTCATTTCTTCTGTTATTTTCCAGTTTTCATGTAGCAGCTCTGTTAAACTTCTAGCCACAGAATACACTGCAGGTCAGAGTTTCTATCTAAATAATCACTAGAAGTCATATTTGGAGAATGGTAACATTCCTGTCTGATACAGACTTTTGTGCAAAAAACATTCACATGCAGAATATTTTGTCAGGTATAATGAGAGTCCATTACTATGATACTAAACAACTTCTGAAATATTAACCTCTGGTTTTTTTCTAAAGCTGTCTTGCATGAGTAACTTCTCTTCTACAACTACCACCTCTGAATGCCTTCTCACTCAAATATGTTACCAGCAATAATTTAATTATATACACAGTGCAAGTTGTTGACTGAAAAATTTATTGTTTATCTCCTCACCAGCAAATTCCAGTCACTCAAAATTCATGAAGTCCTGATTTTAACTGGCACTATTTAAATTCCTAACAATTCTAAAGACAAAAATTAACTCCTGTATTTTATGTTTGATGTGTAATTTTAGAGTATGTGTGCTAGATGCCACTCTAGACAGTCGTAAAAACAGTAGTGAGTGAAACTGTACTACTGCTTCTGATTAATATTGTACTTGAGCTTTTTTCTGTCAGTGCACTGTGTATATTACCTGACTGACTAACAGCATTTTGGTGCTTTTCAGGTATTTTTCAGGACTTAACTTCTTGGAGTCAAATGCTTATAAATTATACCAATTCTATCATTCTGTACTGCAGGAATATTTGCACATTTTTTCCAGTGCAACAGACAGTGAAAAGAATTTCAATACATAAATCCAAATTAGAAGTCTGTCATTTAACATGAAAAATGAAAGTATAGGATTAAAAAAAGTAGAAGTATATTTTTTTTTAAGTCTATCAAAATGGAGGAAGAGTAATAGTTTGCATTTGGATAAAAATGTGAGAAAATATGGTTTGTATGTCCTACCTATCTTAATGTGTAACTGCCATACAAAAATATACCAGAATAAGATCCTTTATGTAGCAAGATGTATGTCGTAGAAAGAAACTACATTTTATTTTTGTTTCGTAAAAACATGTTTTTTAGTTATCAAATGGGAAAAATCTCATAACTTATTAATAAGTACAGTAGTTTTTTTACTTGGTGTTTAGTAAGTTAGAATAATCTTGTCCAAGGTTAAATGATCTATTTATAGTTAACAAACTTACCTTTACTTGTGGAATTTGTCAGTATTTTTAATTCATGTGTTTTGTTCATGATGGTATTTTTATATCAGACTGGTGACTGTGTCAGTCTGTGGGGAGGATGGGAGAATCTGTACATCATAACAAGATAAAATGAGTAATGGCTGGCGGTATCAATATGTCTTTATACAATTCAGGTGTGACTGCAGTTGTAAACAGAACAGGAAGGTTGCCCAGGGGATGGTGAAAACAGTGATACCACTGCTCATTTTCCTTGTGCCAGCTGCCTGCCAAGCAAGGAAGGCCATGATGAGCTTTTGCTGCTGTTGAAGGGGATTGCTGTGAATGCTGGCATCCCTGCAGAGAATGGCTATCAGCTACTGAGAAGGTCTTGAGCCAGCTCCACCTGCGCATTTTTGTACATTTGTTATTCACAAGTTTCTTTCTGCGGCCTTTTCCATTGAAGCTGAAATAAGATTTTTCTGGAAGCAGTTTGGTGAAGTAGAGCTGGCTCAGAAAATCAAACCACATGCATGAACAAATTATTAAATACTGCCTGATTCCTGCTATTCTCTTTTCAAAGATCCATACTGTCTTGGTTTGGCAAGGCTTCCTTAACATTGCACCTGAAATAAGGTCAGATCCTCCATCCTGGCCTTTTTTAATACTCCAATTTCCAGTAAAAATACTGTAGCATGAAGCTGTTTCTTACGTAAGGAAAAAGTGCATCTTGTTAATGACAAGTGTAATTAAGGGAGTAATTCAACAATTTCATCTTGTCAAACATTCTTAAGTAAACATTAAAAATATTATGGCAGTAATATTGCATGTATGTTTAATTAAGGAAAATGGTGAGCATGCAATGGTACAAGCTGTCATTAACAACAGAAAACCTGTGTAAGACAAATTTTAGAGAATAATAAGCAATATTTCTGGATAACATCTGAAACAAAAATAGTTTTATCTGCCATGACCTCCATAAAAGCTGGTTTGGTCTTAGACATTAGATAAACAGAGATGAAAGACCGCAGAGGTTAATCAGGTTCATCAGTCAAAAAATTAATTGCTTTATGTTTTTATTAATACTTGAATCTTTCTAAAACAAAATACTAAAGCCATGTTAGAATGTTTAATCTGTTATCCTAAGCTCAGGACCTGTATTGTTTTTTCTGGTCAAGCAGATAAAATCTACTTAAAAATCTGTAGGCCATCATTTTTCAATTCAGACAAACCATCTACAGAGCACACACCTTTTTGACAAAATATCAAAATGTCTGTTCAGCCATCGTTCCTGTTCAATTCCTTTTCATTTCCCTCTGAAATAATTGCAGAGGGCTTATAAACACGATTGCATGATGACATAAACTACTGGGAAAGGCTTGAAAGGCATAGTGCCCAATTCTGTGACAAAAGTGTGGGGGACCTGAGCTTATTAAGTCTAATGAAGAGGACACTAATACTTTCAAGCAAGTATTTGAAGAGTTGGAAGTGTACCCTAGAGCTGAACTTTTCTAGGTAGAAAATGTGACAAATAGTGACTTGGGAAGTTCAGGTTGTATATTAGGAAACGTTTTTCCCTTGGACATTAGTTTAGCAGTGTGACAGGGAAACCAGAGAGGTATTGAAATCTCCATACAGGTTTTCAAGAGTTACCAAGACAAAGCCATGACTAATGCACTCCTGTGTTGTCAGTAGAATCTACTTGAATGAAAGGCTAAACTAGATGAACTCTGGGGATGCCTTTCAGCCAACACATCAGAATCAATACTCTGCTTCTATTTCAGCAATGTTGCAGTGCAGTGGAAGATGTGCAGTAGTCACTGTGAGAACGTAGAGCTGTTTACGTTTGAACAAGTTAAAGGTGGGGTTGTTATTCATTCATGTTGTATGGTGAATGGTGTCGGCAGTGCAGCAGCATCCCTGCCAGTGTGCATGTACATAATCATGCTCTCTATATACTCTTGGGTTGTCGTAGTAACTGACGTCATGTAGTTGTAGCCTTTTTACCACTGCTTGACCTAGCCCTTACTTGGAAGCTGTCCAGGTAGCCAGGGCCTGGATGTATGTTGAGTAGGAGCAGAGTTATTGTTAATGATGGGTCTGATTTTGGAACAAAACTGTAAGTAACTGTTTCTAAATTTATAATGAGGAGTTTCTGATAAAAAAGGCAAAATTCCTCTGTGTATACAAGCATCCCAATGTCTTAGTGCTGAGAATATAACAGGTCGCCTCTTAGGAAGAGCTACTTAGAAATGGAAGAACATGTAATGGTACTTTCCTACTCCTTCCCTTACCAAGCACTTGAAAGCAAGATCTCAACTTAAGCCTGATGATAAAGGATAGGCTGTGCAAAACTGCATGCATATATATCATTAGAATTGTGCTCAAGTACTTCAGTGAATCCAGCTTCTTTACATAAGAATACATTAATTCTTCTCTTACAGGTCATCTTTAGAGTTTGTGTTGGATTTTTACCAACGCATAAGTTGGCTACACTTGCTTTTGAGTATAACTATGCCTTTAGTGACAAGTGCAACTGAGTCCTTAAAGTAAAGTCTTATGTGCCAAATGGTAGTTCTGAGGAAAAGGAACTATAACAATAATATATGTAATATCTATATAATAGTTCTACTTCAGTGGACTCTGGCAATGTAATGTGAAGTGTTTATAATTTCCCAAAATTCTTTGATTTAATTTTCTTTAGGACTGGATAATTTAAAACAAAATCAGCAAGGGCAACAGTCAACTTCTATTGTTCTTTGAAAGCCTGTTCGTCTAGAGTCAGGAATAGATTCAGCTTTAGCCTGTCTGTTCCTGGAAATAGAGTTGCCTGGGTGGCTTTTAGAGGCAAGTGGCTTCTGTATGAAATGAAACTTTGACCATACTAAAGAACACAGTGAAGTGACTGAAGGTGGGATAATCTGTTGGTGTTTTATTGACTACAGTTACTGACATCCTGAACTATGTATTTTTCTAAAGCAGTTGAGCATTTCTTCTGTTTGTGTTAGACTGCAAATATTGACCACTTCTGTAAATTTCTCAAGACTCTAATTATTTCCTTTGATACAACATTTTTTTCTGGAACAGGTCTTTTACACTGACTTCTTATTAGTATAGTTTTTATGGCATCCCAGATTGGGTTTGAATTCATTGAGCTATCTTTGAAATCATGGAAACCTGCTCCATGTCTGATCTATCTTAGTGGAATCCTTAGCAGGTACTTCTTAAAGGAGGAGTTTAAGCCAGATGTCTCAAATCGAGTCTGAAAGGACTTAAGAGTGAGTTAGAATAGGAAAAAAAGTAACACTGGAATGCAAGTCATAGTTTACGTGATTCATTATTAATATATAATACCTACTCTTCTTACAGTGAGGACATATTTTGTTCTTTATTATGTATGTCTGTTATGTATGTCTCTTTATTACATATTTTCATGATACACAGTATTTAAAGAATTAATTTTTTAGATAACAAGATGCCAGAGATTTTTAGGCATGGTATTCAATGTAGGTTTAGTCTGCATACCTTTTCTGCTTTATCTTGTTTGGTATCTCTTTCAAACAGGAAATGAAAATGTACTCTGGGTCAGATAGCAGTGTTTGCAAAACATAGTTTTCTTGAGTTTCCCTGAAAGAAGGGTCATAAATAGACCCAAAACAATTCATGTATTTTGTCTTTGCAGTATGCATGTTAAAAAATTACCAGTATTAAAGATTACCATATTGCAGCCCTCTTGAAGGGTTTTTATGAAAAGCAGGAACGCTTACTCTAGGTACATAATTTGTCTTTTCCGTGCACTGTTCTTACTGAGAAGTTTCCAATAGCTTATAAATTTACTGTGAAAGAACACTGCTGATTGAGTCTTGATAGTCTTTTGCCTTCTGAGTGTCATATTAGAAGGCACCTGTTGTTAATGAGTTTAGGTAAAAAATAAACAGTAGTTTGTAAGCTTACATTGGTTTCTTTTTTTCATCAGCCTGTAAAAGAGAAAAGTATGTTTCCCATTACCTTTCTGTAAGGCTTTGTTTGAAGAAAAAGTCTAAATAGAATGTTGAGAAGAAAACATTCTGATTAATAATTGGTCTAAGAACTTGGGGTTTATGCTCAGCTCTGTTGACATTTCAGGTTTTTTTCCTTTCTGTATGAAATTCTGGCACCATTGAAATCAATGTGAGTCATAAAATCTTGACTGCCAGAAAGCAGAGGTTTAGTTCTCTGCATTAGTTTCTCAACCTATAAATTCAGGGTTTTCTTCACCTATCACTCCATCATACAGTAAATCTTTAGAAATTGCTTAATGATTCTGTGGTGACATAAGGATCAAACCATAAACTTTTACAAAATAGAATTATGGAATTTTTTTTTTTTTAAGATTTATTTGGTGTGGAGGAGGGAGGTTGTAATTCTGGAGGGGGTGCATGTGTCTTTTTTTAAAGTTCCTATTCTTCATACTTATGTTAGATTCTTTAAAATGCAAATTAAGCCAGGTAAAGATACTCTTATTGCAAAACTATCTGAGTTAGCTGACAGATTGTTTTGTGGGTCAGCAATACCAGAGTGCAGATTCTGCTCCTTGCTTTTGTCCTCTGAAGCCCAATTTTGGCGTGAAAGGTGTTTTCTAGGGGCTGAAGAGTAAGGTCATTCTTTTGTTTTGAACTCAGTTTGCTCTGATTCAGTATTAACCTCATTGTGTTAATGGTTGGACTGGATGATCCAGTGAGTCTTTTACAACCAGGTGATTCTGTGATTCTATGTGTCAGCCTAACAGTTACTCAGAACTGTATCAAATCATGACATGATTTTACCATGTCAAGGAAGTGTTACAAATGGAACTGTAGGCTTCATTTACATTTTAGCTATAAGGCAAAGTGGTTTCAGGAGTAGTTAAGCAATTAAAGTCTAAGCCAGTGATAGTAGAAACAAATTTAGCAGTTTACAGATTTTTATGATTTTATGTCATAAATCTTTGGTGTTGATGAAATGTTCTCAGCCTGCAAATGTACTTGCAACTATTTTAAAGCTTCTCTCTAAGAATTGTCTAACTTTTGCATTGAAGTTCAGGAAAGGCCTGTAAAATAATGCTCTTAACCCTTGAATTGGCTAGTATGTTGTGGTGTACTTGTCCCTGCTATGAATCACATGCATTTCAATAGCCACCAGTTCATTGACGGATTGTAACTGTGTGTACTCAGACTTTTAAAATGTAGCTGCTACAGGTTCCTTGTTCGTGAGCTGTGTTTTAAAGAGTACCTATGCTCGAGCATTTGAATTTATAAAAGGAAAATGGCTATGTATTTAATTAACTGCTTGCTTATTAATTGTTAGACAGTTACCTGAGCCTTACACATTGCTAGGAAGGTGCAAAAGATTAAACAAATCAGTTTACAACATAAAATGAAATTGCCTGAATTTATTTCAAGAAACTAAAAGTTATTTTCATGACCACCTAAATTCTGCTGTCTTTCTTTATTCCAGAATCGAATGGAAGAAAGCAAAGCACTCTTTCGGACAATTATCACATATCCATGGTTCCAGAACTCTTCAGTCATTCTGTTCTTAAATAAAAAAGATCTCTTGGAGGAAAAAATCATTTACTCCCATCTAGTTGATTATTTTCCAGAGTATGATGGTATGTATATGACAGCAGAACTCATACTGTATGTACACAGTAGTAATGACAAATTTTAATAGCTTTGTCCAAATGCAAGACAGATCCTTTGATATATTTTGCTCTTTTAAAAAAAAATAAGTGGTTCACACTTTTTTATGATCTCNTGTAAGGCAGAGTATTTGAAGGAAAGTGTCAAGCTCTCAGAGGCACTCAAAGCAATAATACTCCTTCCAGTCTCTTATTGTACAAGTGTTTTTCCTTTATTTAATTCACATTATTTTATGTGAAGCTTAAAGCACATATCCATAAAAATACAATGTGGAATATACAGCTGTTTCTACTAAAACTATATTTTTAGAAAGTTCAACTTAGGTAAAAAGCTAAGCATTTTAAAGTAACCGAGCGGAGTCCTTGGTAACATAGACAAATCAAACTCAACCATTAAGAGGTATAAAGAAAAGAATTCTCAAGAAAATGCTGTTTTTAAGAAAATCTGTCCTGCCAGGGAGTGAATAGGTGATGTGAAAGCTGAATAAAAGATTAAATTACTCATGTTCAAACATGGGAGGTAATAATAGGAAAAATGTGTATTTTGTTTCCTGTTTAAGAGGAAGGAAATACTGAACAGCCTGCAGACCATATTGTTTATAAGTCAGTATAAATTTAGTTTTGTAGTTCTGTACAGAATAACTGACAGCTAAATAGAAATGTTCTTTCGAATTTAATTCATATGACAAGTTCCCAAGGTGACATCCTGAAGGTGAAAATATATTATAGTCTGCTCTGTTACCACTACTCATGTGGCAAGAAGGCCTGTGCTGAATGCTTATTCAATTAAAAAAAAGACAAAAGTGAACCACTTAGGTCTGAGGAACCGTATTTTTCCAGACTTTGCCCCTGGTGAGGTAAAAACAGTTATGCACTGGTTGTACAAGACGTACAAGTCTTGAAGAGTCTGTCTCCTCATTCTGTAGACCTTGCTGGACAAGGCTATGTAGATGTGTGTTGCATAAACAAGGTCATGGCTTGATTTTATTTCTTCTGGTGGCAGGATGAGGTCTGTGGCTTGCACGGGTCACCACATAGTCCTGTCTTCTGTCCCAGCACACTGAGGATGTGAGAAGTGGGAAAATCTGGGCAAAGGGTCAGAATTATTTTTTTTTTTAGCTGTGTCAATTCTCCAAGGCATTTTCTGCATGAGTGAGGAAGTAGCATAGGGATGAACACTACTAGCCAGGATGGCAAACTGGACTCATTAAATTAAGTTAGGCAGTTCTGCATGGTGTGTTGTAGCAGTTTTGGAGGAGGACTGAGGCACGCTTTGCCTATCACATGAAGACATCCTTCCATGGATGCTTCTGGAAGGCTGACTCTGAGACTGGAATGAAGAGCTGGGAGAGGGAGAGAGGACAAAGACAAAAGGGGCCATAGTAGAGACAAAGAGTACAGCATTGCTGTAGTACTCCTTGTGTTGCTTTTGTGTATATTGTGTAAAGACACTCTTCAAAAACTGCCAGAAAGGGAGCAGTGGACAAGAAATTACTTTTACGGCAATTCTTTTCCAAGCTTCAGTATTATTTAGACCACAACCACTTTGCAGTCTAACTTTAACTGACTCATTTTCCTCAGGTTATAAACATACTTTCTAGCTTCAGTAGTCAATATTTGAACCTAAGTCAAATGAAAATCTAAATTACACAATAAACAGTAGAGAAGTGATGAGGTAGGCAGATTTGGATACAGGCTTTGAGTAGTGCACTAGATTATTAGAGCACGCTGTGTCTGGCTAATACAAAACTTCAACAAAATTATAGGAAGTTATTTAAAATAGTAGGTGGTTTATTTTGAAGAAATTAATTTCTTTGAAAGTCTAAACATCTTCCACAAATATTGCAAATTTATTTGTGGTAGTGTGCGACTTATTGTTGCTGCTGTTTCTATAGAGTTTAGGTTGTCAAACCAAAGGCTAGAGCCTGTTTTTCAGAAGCTGTAGAAATGTTCAGCAGTCCTTTGTCCTGCTTCAGAGAGCTTATGAACTATTTCCATCCTTAAGTCTCAGTACATATGACATCTAGATGNAAATAAAAAAGATCTCTTGGAGGAAAAAATCATTTACTCCCATCTAGTTGATTATTTTCCAGAGTATGATGGTATGTATATGACAGCAGAACTCATACTGTATGTACACAGTAGTAATGACAAATTTTAATAGCTTTGTCCAAATGCAAGACAGATCCTTTGATATATTTTGCTCTTTTAAAAAAAAATAAGTGGTTCACACTTTTTTATGATCTCCACTTTTAAAATATAATTGAACTCTTGTGGGATTTCTTAGACTGCTAGGTTTTTGTGTAATACTTTTAATTTAAACAGTGGGTGCCATGTCAGAAGCCTTCATGGGAAATGGTTTACACTTAGATGAGTATTGTCATGTTAACAGTGAAACACATTCTGTCCTTCTCCATAAATCGAGGCAAGGGCTTAAACACAAATATAGAAGCTAAAAAGAAATAAAAATGCATCCCTCACTTTTAGACATTGTCTAATATACTCTTTTTTTTTTTTTGAGGTTTGTTTTTGTGTAAGGCAGAGTATTTGAAGGAAAGTGTCAAGCTCTCAGAGGCACTCAAAGCAATAATACTCCTTCCAGTCTCTTATTGTACAAGTGTTTTTCCTTTATTTAATTCACATTATTTTATGTGAAGCTTAAAGCACATATCCATAAAAATACAATGTGGAATATACAGCTGTTTCTACTAAAACTATATTTTTAGAAAGTTCAACTTAGGTAAAAAGCTAAGCATTTTAAAGTAACCGAGCGGAGTCCTTGGTAACATAGACAAATCAAACTCAACCATTAAGAGGTATAAAGAAAAGAATTCTCAAGAAAATGCTGTTTTTAAGAAAATCTGTCCTGCCAGGGAGTGAATAGGTGATGTGAAAGCTGAATAAAAGATTAAATTACTCATGTTCAAACATGGGAGGTAATAATAGGAAAAATGTGTATTTTGTTTCCTGTTTAAGAGGAAGGAAATACTGAACAGCCTGCAGACCATATTGTTTATAAGTCAGTATAAATTTAGTTTTGTAGTTCTGTACAGAATAACTGACAGCTAAATAGAAATGTTCTTTCGAATTTAATTCATATGACAAGTTCCCAAGGTGACATCCTGAAGGTGAAAATATATTATAGTCTGCTCTGTTACCACTACTCATGTGGCAAGAAGGCCTGTGCTGAATGCTTATTCAATTAAAAAAAAGACAAAAGTGAACCACTTAGGTCTGAGGAACCGTATTTTTCCAGACTTTGCCCCTGGTGAGGTAAAAACAGTTATGCACTGGTTGTACAAGACGTACAAGTCTTGAAGAGTCTGTCTCCTCATTCTGTAGACCTTGCTGGACAAGGCTATGTAGATGTGTGTTGCATAAACAAGGTCATGGCTTGATTTTATTTCTTCTGGTGGCAGGATGAGGTCTGTGGCTTGCACGGGTCACCACATAGTCCTGTCTTCTGTCCCAGCACACTGAGGATGTGAGAAGTGGGAAAATCTGGGCAAAGGGTCAGAATTATTTTTTTTTTTAGCTGTGTCAATTCTCCAAGGCATTTTCTGCATGAGTGAGGAAGTAGCATAGGGATGAACACTACTAGCCAGGATGGCAAACTGGACTCATTAAATTAAGTTAGGCAGTTCTGCATGGTGTGTTGTAGCAGTTTTGGAGGAGGACTGAGGCACGCTTTGCCTATCACATGAAGACATCCTTCCATGGATGCTTCTGGAAGGCTGACTCTGAGACTGGAATGAAGAGCTGGGAGAGGGAGAGAGGACAAAGACAAAAGGGGCCATAGTAGAGACAAAGAGTACAGCATTGCTGTAGTACTCCTTGTGTTGCTTTTGTGTATATTGTGTAAAGACACTCTTCAAAAACTGCCAGAAAGGGAGCAGTGGACAAGAAATTACTTTTACGGCAATTCTTTTCCAAGCTTCAGTATTATTTAGACCACAACCACTTTGCAGTCTAACTTTAACTGACTCATTTTCCTCAGGTTATAAACATACTTTCTAGCTTCAGTAGTCAATATTTGAACCTAAGTCAAATGAAAATCTAAATTACACAATAAACAGTAGAGAAGTGATGAGGTAGGCAGATTTGGATACAGGCTTTGAGTAGTGCACTAGATTATTAGAGCACGCTGTGTCTGGCTAATACAAAACTTCAACAAAATTATAGGAAGTTATTTAAAATAGTAGGTGGTTTATTTTGAAGAAATTAATTTCTTTGAAAGTCTAAACATCTTCCACAAATATTGCAAATTTATTTGTGGTAGTGTGCGACTTATTGTTGCTGCTGTTTCTATAGAGTTTAGGTTGTCAAACCAAAGGCTAGAGCCTGTTTTTCAGAAGCTGTAGAAATGTTCAGCAGTCCTTTGTCCTGCTTCAGAGAGCTTATGAACTATTTCCATCCTTAAGTCTCAGTACATATGACATCTAGATGTATGTATATATATATATTTAGGTAAGTGTACCTATCTGCTGAATCTTACTCCTTCTCCACATAGATTTGCAGCACACCAGAAAGTACATGTTCTTTTCCATGCATTTCTTACCTATGACTTCTAGAGTTTGAACACAGTATCAGATTAGGAATGTTAACAGTTGTAAGCGTTAAGATTTATTATCTAATTGTTGAAAAATATGTGGGCATGTGCTAACTGTAAAGTTCAGATTTCATAACTTCCAAAGGACAGATCTACATGTAGCAGCTGAGAATGCTGGTATTTATAGTGCCATGTGACAACAGGACTAATGAATAGAATAGGAGGAGCAAGCAGCACAGGAAACATGCACGTTCTATCAAAAACCATGTTCTGTAGAAAACCATGTCTCCAAACAGGAGAGCAAAGGAATAACAGCTTCAGAAATGGCACTGGCATAATGGAACAGAATTCAACAGTTGGTGGCTAATGTTCTTTCTTCTGCACTGCTCTTGGGACTGTGAATGTGAATAGAGTCCTCAGTGTTCCAGGCAGAAATTAATTACTTTATCTTCTGTAAAGCTGAACATGTGGTTTTAAACTCTCTGCTTTTCTGAGAATTACAATCTTAATTTAGACCTGTTAGTATCATTTTTGTAAATAATTTAGATAACAGGCATTGTGTTAGAAGACAAGCCTTTTTCAATCAAAGAGCTTCAGCTGGAGAACACATGTATTTTATTATCACTAAAATAAATGATGTCTTTTGGTGACAGTGTCAGGCCAGTTCAGGATACAGCCTCAATATGCTACATATTAAAATCCTCATAAAACTAGTAAATATTGCAGTGTTAAAAGAACTTGAGTATCATTTAAATGTAGTAGGGGTGGACTTGAATATTCATCAATTCTAGTGAAATTTTAAAAAATTTATTAATATGGCTGATTTTTCATTTTTCATTCTGTGCAGTTATAAATTACCTGTTTTAAACATGATCTTACAGAGAAAGGGGACGGTGAGCTGGAAAAGTGCAGCTTTAAGATGGTAACTGCGCCTTGATGAACTTCTGAAATTTCCTTTTATATTTATTTTTCATAGTTCCTGCCAGGACAGAAGTAGCCAGTATTTAATATAGATTAGTAAAAAGTTCCTTGTCTTCTCTTACAAGAAGACATACTGAGACTTTCTTATATTCTGTTGAATAAGTTGTACTAGTGAATCAACTTTAATAAAATTGACTTTCTCTTCTTAATTATCAGGACCACAACGGGATGCACAAGCAGCACGAGAGTTCATCCTGAAGATGTTTGTAGACCTGAATCCAGACAGTGACAAAATTATCTATTCCCACTTCACATGTGCTACAGACACAGAGAATATCCGTTTCGTCTTTGCTGCTGTCAAGGACACAATCCTACAGTTAAACCTGAAGGAATACAACCTGGTCTAACTGTGCCTAGGAGGCCCTCCAAAACCAACTTTACATGATTGAAGATGTACAAGAGGGACTGTATTATCTGTGAAAACAATTTGCATAATACTAATTTATTGCTGGCCTGGACTCTGTGAATGTCCACAGAGTTTGTAGTTAATATTATGATTTTATTTAAACTGTATGGAGGAAAACCAAAAGATGCTGAAGCACATTCACAGCACATTTCCTCATTTTTTTAGGCAAAACGTTGTGACTCAATGTGTTTTAAATTCTCAGTTGTGCATTGCAAAGGATAGCAGTTTTTTGTTATTGAAGCAAAATCAAACTGTTTTCCTCTTTCCCTGACCTTCTCTTTCCCTTCATCCTCTCTTAACTTTTACAAGGAACAATGGCCTTTTTTTCCCCAGTTGCATTCCTGGGTTCATTATTTTCTCTTCAGTCATTTAGTCAGGCAAATACTACCACCAGAATTTAAGTCATCAGTCATTCTAATTTTATAGTATGTACTTCTCTGAAGGTTCAAAAGTATTGATACTGTGATTTTTAAATTCTTGGGTGTCTTCATTCTGTCTTCGCTTTGGAACTAGAATATTTGGATTGCAAAATACAATTACAGTTTTCTAAAGATGTTAATATTTAACAGTATTTTCACAGTTTGGAAAGGTGCACGGGAGACAGTAATGAAATAATTAAGACACAGCCTGAGATGTACGTGGAATATGTTAGGATCTCTTTTTAATTGCCATGTGCCATTTTTTTTCTTTCTTCGTTTATTCACAAATGCCAAATAGAAATGTCATAGACACTACATTTTCCCCAGTGGCTAGGGCCTTAAACAGTGTGGGGGTTTTCAGTTATGTGGGGGTTTTTTTTGTTTAGATAGAGCTTTTTAAATGTTCTTTTTCCACAGTAGAACAATTATTTTTATTGTATAAAATTAATTTTGCCAAATCTGGCTTTTTACGAAACCAATGCTCTTGAAACATAAGATACTGATTGAAATGCCAAACTGATGGGTTGAGAACTGACTTGTTTGAGTCAGCTGCCAAGATAAACACAGTTTCAGCTCGTATGTTCCCCTATCTTTAGAAAGCGTTCCATTTCTGATGCCAAAACCAACAGTCTGAGTGCATAGGCTACGGGGCGCACCATGCACACACATGTGGTCTACTAATTTAAAGACAGCTTAAATCTCTGCTTATGTCAGATATAGCGTGAGATTGTTTTCTGTAATAATATCAAGGCACCTTTAGTTGTGTAACAAGACATTTTTGATGAGGAATCATGTTCAGGAACCTTTCTTGATGAGATTGTTTGTTAACTAACTGATTCACAGACATTTGATAGGCTTTCTTGTAAAATAGCCTCTCGGTTTTCTTTAGAAAAGATACATTAATGCAAATGAAATGGAAGAACCCTCTTTAAATTTAATTGTGCAATTTTTTAACAACAAAAATGTAGTACGCATTGATGACCCTTTATTCTGCAGCTTAGGTTGAAAGGTGTTTTTTGACCAGGTGCGTGATTGCTAGCAAGCTATAGAAAAGTCAAAGTTCAGACATGTAATTGGATTGATTATGTGCAATGCCAAGTAGCACTAAGAGTGCACTTAACACAGAAATTGCTGCTCCATAGCAGTGGATGGGAGGTGAAAAAAGAATGGCTTATTAGTTTATTACCAAAGTTAACAGTAAGTACTAATGAGGCATTTTTCATCCTTAAACCTCCCAACTTTAAAAAAAAACAATAAGAACAGTTGCTATTTTTGCTCCCTTTTAAAATAACTTGTAATTTAAAACTGGTTGTAGGTATAGTGCAATTATAAATTCTATAATCATTGTATATACATCTATCTATATATATGGCAGCATCCATATTGGCTTTGTAATCATTAATTTTTGGCAAATTGAATGTGCTGTATTGATATGTATCTATGTAATTGTGTTGTATGTCTTATAGCTAATTCACATTTTAAATAATGTTATTTTATTTACTTTTTTAAGAGAGAGAAGAATGTAAATTTTGTCAGTTTATTTCTGACTAGGGATTTGTTGTTTTTTATTTACAAAACAAAAAGAAATTACTATAGTACAGAGCGGTACTAGCGTCGTGCTGTATAAAATCATTTGCACATTCCTGAGTAGAAGTAAATTGAAGATGCACAGACAGAGGCCATTCATGTTCAAAATAATGCTTAAATCTTGTCAGGGCTTTATACAGGTGTAGAAACTAGACTTATTAGAACTTGCACCACTATATCTAGAATTGGAACATAAGCTTTTAAATGTAATTTTAGTTTATATTGGGCAGATTCATGTTAGGTTCCTTTTACTTTTCTAACAGGCTTCATTAGAAAAGTAAATTTAGAGATATTTCACACTGTTTTAGCTAAGTAGTAATGAGTATATGCTGTTGCCCTAAAAATACCATGAAAAAATATGGATCAATCAAGCAGTCATACAGAAACTGCAGTAACTTTAGATATAACAACAACCACAAAGAAAATCACTACTGTTTAATGATTTTTAATAAGTTAAAGCATTTCATTTAATAAAGCTGAAGCAGGTAGATATAGGTATAAAAAGCAACACTGACATTCTGAATTGGGGATCAGCGTAGCGACTCTTACATGCATCATAACAAAATTGGTCCTGGTTTTGCTGTAAAAGCAACAGAGCTTCTGTTTTCACAATTCCACTGCTGATAAGAGTCCTTCCTTTAACCTGGGAATACACTGCCTAGAACAGTATCCAAAAAAGAAAAAAAAAAACCCAAGAAAAAGTGCCACCAGGCAGTGGTGTCTTATCAAAGGTTTGGGTTTGTTTGGATTTTTTTCATTTGGTTTGTATTCCAATAGGATATTGGGTGTTGAAGAAGGAAATGTGATTATGGGTTCTGTATAAAAACAAACCAAAAATTTACTCATGCTTTATAGTTCTATTATGATTGCAAAATTTTCAAGACTCTGCCGCTGTGCTATGTCTGCTGTATTTTAGGTAAGTTGAACCTGTGGCAATATTTAGACCAGTTGAGCATGTTCTGAAATAAAAAAAAAACACAAACAAAACACCAAAACATTCAGCATGCCAAGGCAAGCTATACATGAATCACTTAACACAACATTGCAGTGTGACAGTTTACAAAACATTTCCTTTTAAAGTGACACAGCTGTTCCCACTTGCCATATATTCCATTGTGGTGGTGATGTCGCTGTCATTCTAATTGGTGGTTTCTACTATGCCTTGTAGCACTTGAGTCTAGAAGTTTGTGCCTCTAATGTGAAGCTGAAGGCAAAAACATTAAGACAGAAATCCTTTTAACTCTGCCAAATTTATATTATTTTTTTTTAATGTCAGAAATGGGAGAGGAGGGGAGGAAAATGTCAGGGGAACCTGTGTATTCTAGATGTTCACTAGCACAAGAAAACTTCACTACGTGTTTTACAGAGACCTTAAACTTGCTTTTTTCACAAATTAACTGGCACTATCCTGATGCAGCTATAAGGACGGTTACTTTTTATAATCCAGACTCTTGATTGTCAAGGTGGATAGACTAATTTTTAATCATACTGCCACATGATTGTGAATCACTTTAAGTTTGAAAAGTGAAGTGATGAGACCTCTGATGCTGGGTATCAGTCAGAATTGACTGTATGATTTGCAAAAACTAAATGGGGAGAAAAGGGCTGCATATAAAAGATACTGCTAGACTCCCAGCCTTTGGTTGTAAGGTGCAGAAGACTTTCAGATTACTCAGCCTCATGACCCTTTGCTTGTTACACATTCTTCACAGAAGTACCAAGAGAAAACGAAGACATCTTAACCCAGATGAAAAAAAAATACAATTTAGTTAAATAATTTCTGTGTGCCGCTGTTCTTGGAGCTCTGTGCATGGTTATCCTGCACAATATTATGGTAGTGAACTAATGAAGAGTGCACAGCATATTAACAAAGCCTACAAATCACCTACCTCTAGCTAAGAGAACAGTAAAGTAAATACATTTTGGAGAGACCATCATAACTTGGGAAACTGAAATGTCCTGGTGTAGGTAATTAACTATGGTATTTTAGAAATTCACCTCTGTAAATATGGTGCATCTGTTTGACTTAAACCATAAATTCTAAAATTTAGTACACATTAAACATTTTAATCCATCTGTCCCTGTCCGGTTTGTTAGTTTAGTGGAGATCTTGCAAAACCACGTTTAGCTTGAGAAGAGGAGCTACTGGTATTTCCTCTATTTTGGCTTTTGGTTATCCACAACATTTTGAGATTTATCAGTCAAACCAGAAACATTTCTACATAGTCATCAATATGTTGAGGGTCAGTATTTAGATACTTAAAGGGATTTTACTGTTAAATTTCACACAAACTTTTTCACGGTGGCCATGCTGTGGTGGAGAAAGGAATAGAGAGGGATTTTGAAGAGGGTGTGAAAAATAAAGTCAGCCAGATCGATCCTACTGTAAATCTGTTGGTTTGGGGTTTTTTCCTCTCAAGAGTATAGTCCAAGTTGAAATCTGTTGCTGGATTCCTCATTTACTGTGCTGAAGGAAATCCTTATTTGACCAATTTAGATTTTGGGTTGGTTGTTTGTTGTTGGGGGTTTTTTTGATGGGAAGGGTGGGGGGGTGTCATACATTTTTAAACTTGGCAGTATTTAAAAATAAAGGTCATATTTGATGTTCTTAAAGTGTCATTTAAATGCATGTATTGTATGTTTGAGGGACAGGTACAGTTCTTTGGGGAAAAAAAACCCCTAATATTGTACAGTTACCACCCCTCAGAAATGTTGCTGGTTAAAAATACAATATTTTTGGCCATAACTTTGTCCTGTGGTATCTTCATTCCTTGAAATTTAGCTTTTCTGAAATACTACTTGGGCTTAATTGTGTTCCCAAAGTGCTTCTTGTTATGATGAATGTTGGATAGATGTATTATTCCATTATTACTTTTTAATGTTCTGCCATCATCACCTAAATTAAAATTTCTAGAATATCTTTGTTACAGCCAGAACATTCAAAACATTTAAGTTTTGTTACAGTAGAGAGAGTAATTTGACACTGTTACTAGGTTTCTTTGGGTTGTGTACAATGGAAATTCAGAAGCTTGGAGGAAAAGATAGTCTATATCTTAGTAACAAAAAACCTTTAGAATTTGCAGATGGTGACGTGCAATTCTTAAATATAGCTGATTGCTATAGTACTGCAAGAGCAGATTGTTTCTTTGACCTTTTTGTTTGCCTATGAGATTATAGGAATAATAGGAAGATGTCTACATGTTGCTTTTCCTGAGTCTGGCTCATGTCTGAACAACACTTTTCAGTGGCAATTTCTTCACAGTGATCTCATCACTGAAGAAATAAAATTTCAGGCTGGTTGAAAACATGTGTTTCCTCTATTATGGAATCCAATAATTTAAGTAGGATTTCTGAAATCCTGAGCAAAGAGTGAATGGTTCCTGATTTTTCTTTACTGTTGCAGTATGTAAGGGAGAGAGATCTGTGGGGATAGATTTTTTTATCTTTATGTCTCAGGGAAGATAACGTCAACAGAAATGGAGTGAAGTGGTGATACTTAGATACACGAAATAGATGTAGAAATTACCTGTGTGATAAGTTCTGTGTAGTTGTGATAAACCCATGCATTATATACTATGATCATATCACCCAATTGCCAACCACTTTTGTAGAATACTGTTCCAAAAACAGTTCCAGAGTATGCATAGTTGCCAGCTCCTCAGGAGCACATCTGCTATCTATGTCTGGTATCAAGGCAGCTGACCCCTTACCGAAAGGAAATACCTTCCAAGATCTCCTCAGTTCCCCATTTCTCAGCTACAAGGGGTTTTCCTTCTCCCCTGTGTCAGCCTTACCACTTAGGCAGCCAGTACAATGGAAAAGAACCCCACTTATTTTTGCTGTTCTTGATCAGCTAGTTTGGTAGTCTTAAGTTTCAGGGGCTTCACCAATTTGGCTAAACAATGATTTAGACAGTTGCTAAGCTGACTAAATAGACTGTAGAACTGTGGCCAAAAGGCACAGAATTTTGGTAAAAACGGAGTAACTCCCCTCCTATTTCAAACCTAGTCCTGAACAGTGTGACGTCCAAAATCTTAGGCACTTCATGAGCTATTAGGTATTCTGGCTTGAAAGGATTGCTCTTTTTACTTTTAAGTCTTGATTTCATTTTTATCCCAGATCCTCTTTTCTGCTCGTCTTTAAAAACAGCAAGTTTGTATATATGGGTACTAAACCCAGCTGCAGTCAGACTGAAGCCATCAAGTCACACTTGGTGTTAGGGATGCTTGGTGTTAGGGATAGAAAAATACAAGAGTTGGGCTTACTTTCATCTTACAGAAATAAAAAGAAAAGGATGATTAGTCCTTGTTCACTTCCTGTATGATCTTTAAAAAAAATATGTTCCTTCTTGGGGATAATTTAAAATGCCATGTCACTGCGTGATAGTCAAGGTTAATTGTGTCCTTTTCCAAGACACTCCCTCCTTCTCCATTCACACATATCTATCACGCTAATTGCTTCCTGCCATCTAAGGAAAATATTTTTACAGTGCTGCTTCATGTATGTACATTCTGGAAGGCTTTCTGATCCTTGTGAATTAAATGTAAATCTGCTAAGACTGAAGTGTAATACAGCTGAAGAAGACTGCACTTTTTGTCTAATCTTATTTAACCTCCTGCTGGCTTATTCTGATCATTTTTCTCATATTTTTTTCTTCATCATGTTTGCCATAAAGAGAAGGTTGCTTGATGTATCAGGTTCAGTTGTGGTAACCATTACAAAATTGTTATACTGGCTGATTTAAAGACAAATAGTGAAGGAGAATAGCTTCAGAAACTTGCTGTAATTGGGGGCAGATCTAATGAGCCTTGTGGACAGGCATTTCAGAAAGCAGAACTAGGACATTATAGGTGTTAATACAGTTGAATGAAGGATATAGTAGGCTAACATCGGGCAAATTGGGCTAGAATACCCATATTAATGTCATTTGCATTTTTAATAGTGAAATGTGCTTGTCAAGATGTTACTGAAAATTTGTTTTTTCTATAGGCCTGTATGAGGTGGTAATGCAGTGATCAGACTGGCACTCAAGAGATGTATTGATTTGACATTACGTTCAGATGTATTCTTGCAGAGATAAGTTATTGCATAAGATTACTTTATGCTAACCTAAAAAATAAGATTAATTGCATGCAGTAAATATTTAAGATATTGCACTTTTATACATTTATTATAAAGAGGACTCACTCTCCCTAGAAATAAAATTCCATTTATCTTAAGATGAAGTATCTGGAGTTCCTTAATAACTGTTAGTTGCCTGTGCATATAAGTGTGATTATTATATGTTAGGGCTTAACTAATTTGTGATCACATACTATAG
Organism: Piaya cayana; assembly: GCA_013389865.1. NCBI lineage: Eukaryota > Metazoa > Chordata > Aves > Cuculiformes > Coccyzidae > Piaya > Piaya cayana. The sequence continues at coordinate 11,458 of WAAB01001043.1, read as the reverse complement.
AATATTTGGTTTATTCTAAATGCTGATTTTGGAAAGGCAGAACAACATTTTCTATCTTGATTGCTGCTTTCCTCGGCATGTCTTAGAAGAACCTTCACAGTGACTGATAGGACATGATTTATTTTAGTTCAAGAAATTGACTGCCATTTAAATCCAATATTAAAGTTTTTCTTCAGGTATTTTAGAACTTCACTGTTTTATCTGTATTTACCTAAGGTAAGCAAACTGAGTGTAATTGAGAGGCAACAGACCAGGTAGAAATATAATTGGATACATCCCTTACATTAAAAAAAAAAAAAATTTAACACATAAATGAATATTATTACAATTCAGGTGATGGAACTGTCTTTCTTGAATTGCCACAGACTATTGTGGTACTAAAACAGAAGAAATCAGTTTTCCTCATGTATGTAATTACATGATTCAGATTCTTTACCAGATATCAGAATGCTCAAATGATGTTATGACTAATATTTGTAAGAAGAACTTACTTGATTTTCAGTATTATTTCACACAATCTAGGTATTGTTTGCATCTCTTATAGTAAAGAATAGAAATGGTGGCACAAGTAGATTTCTGTGGTTTTGGATTAAATTATTCTCTTGATATATTTTCACATTCACTCATGCTTATTTCATTTCTGCTGATATGAAACAAGCAACTCAACATAGCAAAATGTAATTCTCTCACAGTTCTTGGATTAGTGGTGATGCTCAGAAGAGCATCTGTTGTCCTTGGACGTTTGCTTCCCTCTTTGTTCACGTAAAAATCTAAACATCTAGTCATAAATCCAGGATTTGAGGGTTGCAGTTCTTTATGATGATCCAATTACTTTGAAGACAACACTTGTCACTCTTAGTGAACCAGTGAGCAGATATCTTTACAGAAGTGTGGTCAATTTTGTTTGCAGAGAGAGCTCATTTTAAAGAATAAATTGCCAATGCACTAGTTAATGAGTCACCCACAGAACCCCCTGACCATCATGGTACATAACAGGGTCCACACAAGACTCTCACAAATTCACATTTACTGAATTCCTGTGCCAAATTTATGTTCTAAATTCTGCTGAAACTGTATGGACTGCTTTGTTGTGAGTGATTGTCCCTGAAACTATCAAACTGAATTCCTATGGAAATTAAATATAACACACTGTTATGGAGGCTGTTTTGGGCCTTGCCTTCATCTCTGGTACTTCTTTTGCACAAACTTTCCCTGTATATATTTTGATCAAACTAGGCATTTAAAAAGAATATACCTATTTTATGTGCTATTTTAAGGATAGAATATTGAAAGTCTATAACTTTTACTAGATCTAGAGTGTCATTTATGTCAGAGAACCTGTCCTGCACACCCTTGCAGGCTCTTTTGATATCTGCATGAGTCTTACAAAGATGATTCATGAACACTTCAATAGAGACTGACTGTTTAAATTCATTACCTTAAGACAATTCTTATTTCCTCAGTTCCTAAAACCTGTTAATTCCTTATGTTGTCCCACTTTAAGGCTGCATAGACTGCAGAAGTATCTTACCTGTACAGCACATGTATTGGTGCAGAGATTCTGGGCCATATGCATGTTAAAGAATGTAATTGGACTGGCTAACTATCCAACTACACCTTCCTCTCAAAGCGTAGCCAGCAGGTTGAGGGAAGTGATTCTGCCCCTCTACTACACTCTTATGGGTCCCCACCTAGTGTATTGTGTCCAGTTCTGAAATTTTCAATATAAGAAGGACGTGGAGCTGATGGAACAGTTGTAGAGGAAGGCTATAAAGATGATCAGAGGGCTGGAGAACCTCTGCTATGAAGACGGGCTGAGAGTCTGGCCTGTTCAGCCTGAAGAAAAGAAGGATCTGGGGAGAGCTTATAGCAATCTGCCAGTACCTGAAGGGGCTACAGGAAAGCTGGGGAGGGGCTTTTTAAAAAGGCTTTTAGTGACAGGACCAGAGGCAATGGCTACAAATTGGAGAGGGGAAGATTTAGACTGGACATCAGGAAGAAATTCTTCAAGATGAGAGTGGTGACACCCTGGCACAAGTTGCCCACGGAAGTTGTGGATGCCCTAACCCTGGAATCATTCAATGCTAAACTGGATGGGGCCTTGAGCAGCCTGGTCTGATGGAAGGTGTGCTGTGGCAGGGGGATTGGAACTGCATGATCTCTAATGTCCCTTCCAACCCAAACTATTTTATGATTCTATTATCTTCTGATAGACTTTCTCCACTTGTTAGTAGAACCATGTAATTTGTCAGTGAATTCTGGAGGACAAATACTGAAGGCAATTGGAAACAAAGAAGCAAACCTCCTTGGCATCATGGTGCACACCACTTTCTTGTCAGAATTACCAGAGCTAGTAAGAGTTAGCTGTCAAAACCTGAAACTTTTGTCTCAGAGGTATAAAATTCAACTTATATCCTGAAACTCTGACATGGCAAATACAATCTGGTGAATGCCATACAAATCATTAGTTTATTAGCTGCCCCTAAGTTAATACTCTTAATTATCCTAAACTGCTCCCATTTTACTCAAAAGGATTATGCTTTTCAACCTTTGTAGATTGATACATCACTGTAGTTTCTTTTCCAGTGAGGAGTGGCTCAGTTACTGAAACAGGGTTCTGATAGGCAGACCAGCCTGGGCAAGTGGACTTAATGTATTTCTTATACCATCCCTTCCAGAGGTTTCAACTTCAGTGAATTTACAGCATGTTTTGACCTTGAAAGGGCAATTATCTAACTAAGGCACACCTGGCAGACAGAAAAGTGATATTCTAAGTTGTGTAACATTAAGTTTCCTTCCTGAAAAAAGATTGGATTTCTCTTTTTCTCTCCCTATAAGCCTTGCTCTCCATGATTCTCCATTTCACACAATGAAAGGGTAAAATTCCAATGCTTTCAGTGTTTGGGGGGGGTGTGTTTCGGTTAGTTTGTTTGGGTTTTTTTTCCTCTCCTGTCTTGTATATGGCTAGGGAAAACAGATAGTCATTCCCCTTTTGGAAACATCTTTATCTTTAAAAGTTTAGCAAATTGACCTGAACAGCCATAGAGAATAATTTGGTAACTGGTATCACAATAACTAGACTTTTAGAGTAGGTTTATGACAGTAATTAGAGTTTCCACTCTAGAGAGCTTCAGGTGAGAACATCAGTAACCCTCCTAAGGAATACTTTAGTTTTCAACATCTGTGCATCATCTGCCCTTAGCACTGCTCTCACATATACTAGCTGATGCAGCACTGGGGAGGTTCTGTCTGTCACAAGGAGTACCAGGTTGCCATCCAGTCTGAGGGACACTTAAAATCAAGTTATTATTATCATGGGAGAAGTGATTTCTTGGAGTTTCCCAATATGACTGGAAGTGTGACTACTCCACAAGAAAGTGGTACTTCGCCAGTAGCCAGAGATATTTGGGTTATGAAAAACATACATGAATGTTCAACCCTTCCTCCATCGAAATATGATGTGTGCCGTCCTTTGCATAAGTCAGATGGCATATAAGGTATGGTGGGATGTGTGCATGGCCTGCAGATATTGTTTCAACCAAAACTTCTCTACTTGTCTTAAGTTTCAGGACAAGACATTGCAAACCACAGTTTCATCACAGCTAAACAGTTGGGTCACTGGCCTAATTTTTCACATTCTGTATAACTTAGCAAAATAAAACTGTCTATGTTTCAAGTTCATGCATTTCTACTTGGATTCAGAGCTTTTAAATGAATGTTTAAAGTTTGTAAGCAGAAGGCATAATGAAAAGTAGTGTCAAGTTTTTTACTCTAACATCACTATTTGTGTGAAATATAAATGAATTCTACAAATGAATAAGAGCTTTCTTGTCCATGATAGATCAAGACTTTGACCTTTAATGCAGGTCTTTTTCAGTAAAGTATTTAGTTTATGTGCAGTACTTGAAAAGTCACACTCACAAGGAAATGTGTCAGAGAACAATAAGGGAAAGAGCTATGAGAATAAATGAATCTCCTAGGAAAGCTCATTATGTAAAATATAGGCAGACTGACAGCGATTTCCTAGTTCTAGCCCTGCCACACCAAATCAATTTATACCCCAAGCCTTTGTGCAGCTTTAATAAATACTGTGATAAAATACTACTTCAGACTTTTCACACATCTGTGTCTCATTCTGACCTGTTCCTTTACCACTTAATGGATCTTCTGTCAGACCTCGATATGTCTTCTGATCATCCATCCATCTCAATTCTTACAGCCCTTTGAAAACAAATCTTAAGTTTCTGAAGGCCACTATGTCAACATACTTTGCTTACAGAGAGTAGCAGAAAGCAATAGTTGCAGAATTAGAATGAGTGAAGAGCATGAATACAGATGCTAGGAGAATGCCATAAACTGCATTCACAATGGTTTGATTTGTTGACCTCATCGATTTTAAGACTGCTGTTGGACAGAGAGTTAATGAAAGGCTTACTGGAATGAAATATTTTCAGAAACTGATAGCATACAATTCTGAATAGGAAAATTAACAGACCTACTTACTGCTCAACTTATATTCCTTCCAAGGAACAGGAAAAAAAAACCCACTTCTATATACAGGTGTATAATTTTTATAGTTTCTCTTTAGTTTGCAGAATAAGTAATTCCAGAAAGCCACTTGCATCCTGGGCTGCATCAAAAGAGGTGTGGCAAGAGGTGAAGGCATGTGATTCTCCATCTCTACTCTGCTGTCATGAGATCTTACCTGGAGTACTGTGTCGAGTTCTGGGCACGTAAGAGAAACAAAACAGTAGCAGTAGTTCTGAAATGGCATTGTTAAAATACATACAGTCTTATAGGATGACAGGCCTCTTTCCTCCATGTTTTCCTCCATGATTCTGTATTAAAATTGTAGGGTACACAGGACCCCCCAATATTACTATAACACCTAAAATTACTGTGAATCCAGTGGCTGTAAGAGACCCCCTGAAGAGGCCCCTTCCAAGGCTGCAGAAATTCCCCCAGGAGTCTTCAGCCCCCCTTGTTAGGCAAAGGACTAACAAGGGCCATTATGTGAACTGTTACAGCCAGGAGGTACAGAGATAAGAGAAAAAAGGAGGACATTGGGTAACTTGAAACTCTTTTGACAAAAACCAGAGCACTGTGAGCCGCCTTGAAGATTACTGGTCTAAGGCTTGTACCATCTAGCTTGTTATGTGTATCTGTGGAATTACAAATATTCCCCAATGCATTATCCCAGGATCCTTGCCCTTTGTTAGTGAGGATCCTGATCGACCAGTTCTTTTGATTTCTGATACGCATTTAATTTTTAATTCTTAATAAACATTTATGTTGCTAGCAACTCTGCCTTGTCATCTTAGCAAAATCTTTCAGACCCTAACAAAAATAAGTCTTTCCCTTTAAGAGCCCTTTTAGTAAAAGGGCTAAAGTATAGGATCAAAATTACATTAATGATACTTATGGTAGCAAATATACAAACTGGAGTATAGAGTTCATTAGCGGGAATGTAATTATGCTAAAGCCTACTGAATAGTGCCTTTGAGCTTCTAGATGGAGACACAGGCAAAATAGGCAGCGTATTCTTATGGATAGACAAGAAACTGTCTTTGGTAAATATGTACTTGATGTTTCTTGTAACTAACTTCTTTGTAATATTGAAAATATTTAACTTTGTCTGGGTGGACACTCATGCTGACTGGCACAAAGACATTAAGGATACACTAGCATGTTCTCCTAATTATATTGTAATTATGCATTTCATTTTTATATTATGTTTTATTTGTATCCTGGCTTTATATAATTCTATATGAATTATAGAATGCACAGAAAATGAACTTTCCCACAATACATATAAATACATACACCTCACTAAAAAACATCTGTCTATTATTGGTCTGAGAGTCTCAAAGGACTACTCTGGATCTTCCTTGAGTCACTTCCCAAACAAAATTGTGATTCATAACACCAGCTTTTGTGTCATCAAGGTGAAAATGTGAGGGAAGAGCAAATAGCATTGTGCATATTACTCTATTCTTTTATTAAATGTGCTGATCACAATCAAATGTAGTTTAAAAGTAATTTTCACTTGAGGGAAAGCAATTTAAATATGAATTGCATTTATTTAATTACTCGTTTATTAGCCATAGTAGTTAGAATTTGTAAAATATTATGGGCAGAACTTGGAATCATTTGGCATTTCTAGTTTTTTACCAGTCATCACTCTGTCTGATAAGACATACATTTCTCCAGCTTTGGCTGCTATTTTGATAATCTGGTTCCCCCCTGGCAGAATACATTTTTTTACCTAGAGGCAAATCAGGGTTTTTTCACCCTGAAATAAACAACACAGAGAGCATTTGGTATTGCTGCTGACTTTATCAGTGGTTCTAATGTTTCCCATGGTACAAAATAATCACTATGTGTTGGAAGGGCGGAGTTGGGAAATTCACAAAGATTTTGGATGACTTTGTTGTGTTATGTTAATGAAGTGGTTTGCAGGTGGGGGCAGGATTTTTTCAGGCTGGCGGCAGGGAGATTTGGGATGGACAGTTGCCAGGAGAGGCTAGTTGCTAGGGCAGAGTGACCAATGAGAGTTTACCTGATGTTTTGGCCTGCTTGTCCTATATAAACAATGGTGGATGCTGAATAAAGGGGACTTCATCTGAAATTATATTGATTTGTTCGTGAAGTTCATTGGCCCTCATTGCGTTAACTATGTATTTAAATCACTTTTATCTGTCTGCAAAAAGTCTTACCTTCTTGCATATATCATGTCTAATATTTGTTGAATACTTACTTCAAACATTTTCAGAAATGTTGTTACTAATTTCATAGAATCATAGAATCACTAGGTTGGAAAAGACCCATCGGATCATCAACTCCAACCATTCCTATCAAACACTAAACCATGCCCCTCAGTGCCTCGTCCACCCGTCCCTTAAACACCTCCAGGTAAGGTGACTCAATCGCCTCTCCAGGCAGCCTGTTACAGCCTGTTCCATCCTCACAGGTAAGCTCAGGAAATATCTCTCCCTAGCTCCCACCTTTCTGTGCATCTGTGGTTCAACAACCCTGCTCACAGCGGGGTCAATTACAGCAGATGGCTGAGGACTGTCCCCCCACATTGTCCTGATTACCTCCTGGACAGAGATCCCACAGCCTCCCCAGGCAAACTGCTCCAGGGTTTGATTATTCCCAGCAGAAAATGTTTTCTTAAAAATGGAACTTCTTGTATTTCAGTTGGTACCCTTTGCCTCTTGTCCTCTCACTAGACCATTCAATACTCCTCCCCATCAAGTATTCATACACAGAAAAACATCAGGTATTTATGTACTTCCCCCAGGCCTTCTCTTCTGCTGCTCAAAAAAAATCCCAGTTCTCTCAGCCTCTCCTCATACATCGGATGTTCTTGTTTCTTAGGGGTCTTTTGCTATACCCTCCCCAGTAAGCTCCAATCTTTCTTCAGTTGGTAGCCCCAAACCAGGCATGACAGCTCACATGTGGCAATTTCTTCCCTTTGACCTGCTGACAACACTGTTCTTCACACAGCATCTGACAGTAGTTGTTTTCTTTATTTGTCTCAGTTGAAGGAATCTAAAAGCTGGTCTTCATTATTGTTTTGCAGTCTTGTGATAATTAAGATTGGTAGGCAATTATTTGAACAATTTCCATGGTCTGGTTTGCAGAAGTTCATATACTGAATGTTTCATTTTAAGTGCATCAATAGTCTTCTAGAGACAAGTCTGTATGCTCACAAAATGCAGCATTCATTTTTGACAGAACATGTTCACAGCTGTTGAACAGTATTGTAAGCACATAGATTCATGCTTACTAATATAAGTAATGTAATTTAAAACAGAATTTAAATTCTTTCCCCCCTATATTATGTAGTTCTGATTCAGTACATGCAGACATTCATTTTGCTTGTGCAAAGAAGGGCAACGAAGCTGATGAGGGGTCTGGAGCACAAATGTAATGAAGAATAGCTGAGGGCACAGGGGTTGTTTAGTCTGGAGAAAAGAAGACTGAGGGGAGACCTTATCAGTCTCTACAACTACCTGAAAGGAGGTTGCAGTGAGGTGGTGTTGGTCTCTTCCCCCAAGTAACAAACAATAGGATGAGAGGAAATGACCTCAAGTTATGCCAAGGGAGGTTTAGGTTAGATATTAAGAAAAATTCCTTCTCCAAAAGGGTAGTCAGGCACTAGAACAGGCTACCCAGGGAAGTGGTTAAGTCTCCATTCCTGGAGGTATTTAGAAGAGGTATAAAGGTAGTGCTTAGGGACATGGGTTAGTGGTGGAGAGTTAGCTTAAGGGTTGGACCCTTTCATCTTCAGGTACGTTTCTCACCTGAAAAAATTCTGTGATTCTTTGACATGATTTTGTTTTGTTCCTTCTGACTCCTTGAAGATTCTGTTGAGATAGAATTTCAATCCTACTATACTATGAAATTTCAGTATTTCCTTTGACTCCAGTTGCAGCTTAGACTTTGCCAAAAATTCAGTCACTCAACAATTCAAACTATATTTCTGCTATCTCTATTTGATTGGAGTGTTCTTCTTTACCCTTATCCAGGAATTCAATTTTATAATTAACAGAGTAGCTTTCAGAGCTCTTAATTTAATGTGGTTTATGACATATATGTTCATTTTTTTTCAGCTCGGCTTAGATGTGTCTTGGTGTTTTACAGGAATGGGGCAGATATATCTGATTACAATATTTGCACTAAAAAGAACACATCAAACAAGCTGCTTGGCATTCTCAAACAGACATTTCTTCTGTCTTTGGTACCTGATAACTCAAAGCTTCGAGGATCTTAAGTGAACCAATGTACTAAATAAAAGAAAACCCAAAGCTGGCAGAATTAGAAAGAGAGGGAAGAAGGATATTATAAACCAGATAATTATTCCTAAATCTCCTGGCTGTAATGTGGTAGAAGATTGTATTCTGGGGGTATGAACCTAACCAGCAAGAAAATATAATTTCTTTTTCTGTAAATTATACGCAGGAACATTTAAAACACAAAATCTTTGTGCAAAATGTAAAGTGGCCTTTCTAAAAACTGAATTATGATGAAGAAAATTAGTTATCACACCAGAAGTCAGTTACTGCAAAGTAGCTTGTAATAAAAATCTGATTAGAAGCATAGAATCATAGAATAATTTAGGTTGGAAAAGACCCTAAAGATCATTGAGTCTAACCTAGCACTGCCAAGCCCACCACTGAAACTTGTCCCTAACCACCACATCTACACCTCTTTTAAATACCTCCAGAAATGGAGACTTAACCACTTCCCTGGGTAGCCTGTTCTAGTGCCTGACTACCCTTTTGGAGAAGGAATTTTTCTTAATATCCAACCTAAATCTCCCTTGGCATAACTTGAGGTCATTTCCTCTCATCCTATTGTTTGTTACTTGGGGGAAGAGACCAACACCACCTCACTGCAACCTCCTTTCAGGTAGTTGTAGAGATTGATAAGGTCTCCCCTCAACCTTCTTTTCTCCAGACTAAACAACCCCAGTTCACTGCATTTATTGTGGGCAAGCGAGGAGAGTGCCTGAAAGTAATCTCTACGTGATACTTCAAAAATGCAGTTCTACAAAAGCTTTGGAAAATTAGGGGTGAAATGTGGAATAAAAATAAGTACAGTGTACTGCAAAGAAAAACAACAAATTAAAATATATTAGATCAAGAAAAAAGATTTGATAACAAAAAAGATTTGGCTTAAGTTCATCTTGATTCAGTAGCAAAGGGAAGGGAAAGGAAGTGCAACATACAGAATAAACTTAAAAGCTAGTCATAAATCATAGGAATACAAAGGTAGGGAGTACAGAAAGTGTTAAAGGGAAGTTTAAATACGAACAGGTCTTGAGGATAAGGTGGCGCTAAGAAATTAGGTATGTTAAAGTCTACTTGAATATATTAACAATGTTGTCTTACGAGGTTTTACTGACATAATAAAATGTGAGAATGAAGAAATTATGGAGCAGTCATACCAGTCACAGATATCTGATGTATGTCTGAAGGGAACATAGTGAGGTGTTGCCGTGTGCACATGATTAAATACTTTTTAAATCCATTAGTAACTGGGGCTAATTGTGAATAATGCTAAGAAGGAATTAAGACAGGCTCAGATAACTTGCAGCCATAAATTCTGAGGATGTCTTGCTCTGTTTGATGTGAAACTTTAATAAATCATGAACTTCAAGAAAAATACCAGAAGACTGGAACAGTGCTACTGTTGTGCTACTATCAGCTATGGTTTAATTAATTAAACACTGCCATCAGTCAGCACAAGTATACATCCTGATAAATTTTCAAAGCATTTGTCTGAATGTTACTTCATAGTTTATGATAAATTGAAGAATAAGACAAGAAGTGATGTAATCAGGCTTCCTGTTCCAGCTCTGCCACGGTCATGGTGGAAATGAATTGATTGCTCTCTTGCCTTTTAGGTAGGAGTGGTGAAGTGCAGTGGATAAAAACACTCCTAACACTCTTTTGCTGGGAGGTAATGCATCCTTTTTGGTTAGGCTTATACTACATGATAAAAAGATAATATAAAAATGCAAAACTGTTTGTTTATTTGCCAGTAAGAAAAACATGTATTTTTTCAAAACATCTTTTAATCCAATGTACTTCTAAGTCCCTTATTAAACTTGCAGTTATTTAATGTGTTTTTATCAGCACCATAAAATACTGGAACCTGATAGAATTTAAGACTGCTGTTGGGGATCGTTACTGTAACAGGAGATGGTGGTTTAATTCCTCTACAGATATTGAAACATTTATGTAACCTTAATGATAATTAGTTGCTTTAATAGTAAAAATATGAGATTTCTCTCCTCATACAAGAGGATTGCATGTTTGTAGTTAAATGTGCATTAGCTCCTTTATACCTGCACACCATGAGACTTCACAAAACACAATGTTAGTAAATATTGAGGGCACCATGCATGTGTGGAACCATTCAGGGAAATTCTCCTTTGCAGTCAAACCTTTAGGATGTAAGAGGATTCTTCCTCCTATCCTATCCTATCCTATCCTATCCTATCCTATCCTATCCTATCCTATCCTATCCTATCCTATCCTATCCTATCCTATCACCTTTCAGTGATAATCTGAAAATTCCTTTGCCTCCTCACTTGCTCATCTTCCTTAATGTCTTTTTTATTTCTGTCATGAGATAAGGTACATCAGCAGTTTTATTTTACTATCATGAGATTAGCATACCATGCAATTAAATTAGTAAAATCTAGCTCAGCTAAGTCATAGAAATCTGTTATAAATAAACCTGAGCTGCTGTTGCTGCTGGTTGTTTTCAAAGTATTCCTACTGAAAGGACCAGTTTTGCCTTTGAGAATTAGAATGGTTTGTGATTTTTATCCAATTAATAGTTCACTTCTAAGTGCTGCTTTTATTGGTACTCTTTAATCCAGGCATTTCTGTTGAAGGCTAAGAGTATATTAAATAACGTGGCCCCCTGGGAGCGTGGCGAC
>WAAB01001042.1:3851-26337 GCA_013389865.1 Piaya cayana | reverse complement strand
AACGTGAGAAGTCCTGACACCACAGCAACTCCATGACTAACTCAGAACAACCTGCATGAAAACCTTGGTCACCTCCAGTCAGGATATTTTGGCAGGCACAGAAGGTTCTGCAGGTCGCATTAAGTATTCACAGACCAGGTATGCTTAGAGCAAGATCCACCCATGAGGCTATAGAAATTTGCATCCATCAGCAAGGAATCACTGCTGTAAATGGGTTCCTGCTGCTGCTTGCTGCCTGGCATGACACTGTTTGTGTCTAGAAAGGCAAGAAGAGGTCTGAAATTGGGCTTCATATTTCTATGTGCATGTTCTTTGCCTAAGGTGAGGTCTCGCATCCACTGGAAGAGCCAGGTGCCAAGTAGCTGGTGACCATTGTTTCATATGCCTGGTTTCTCCCACTTCCAAATGTTTAGTTCTGTGCACCAAACCATTTGGCTGGGGTGTTTTAATCCAACAGCTTGCTGTCCGGCACAAACCAAGGTGCCATATTCAGGAAAACATTTCCCTAAACTCCAGTGAGATGTGCAAGAGGACTCACATTCTCCTCTAACCACCTTGGCACACTGCTGTTTCGTAGAATACATAGAGGGTTTAGTGAGGCAACGTCAGAACCCAGTCCCTTTTCTAGCAAGGTCCTTCAGAGTAGCCAGAAGAGCCTCTTAGCTGCTCCACTTAAGCCTTTGCAAGAGGCTAAATCAGCATGTGTGCAAATAGAAAGCATGCAGCATGCATAGCTTTTTCATCTCTGCCTCCATCTCCCTCTTATAAAACAGAGCACTTAACTCTAATTGTGTGGACTGACAGTCAGCTAAGGATATGACAGCAGTGTGAGTTGGAGAGTAAGGAGCTTAGCAGACTTTTCAAGTAGAGCAGAGTGGGCTTCTTCTAGGAAGACCAGAGCATATTAGCACTGCAAGACACATTAAAAACGGAGAACCATTCTGATTTGGTAGCACTGACAGAACAAGGAGCTGTCTGGAGATGCTGATCTCACCAGGTCTCACACAGATGAGGATGTGATATAATGAACTTCCTTTCAGTGTCATGTTTAGAAGATGATGTTCTTTCCCTTTTGTTGTAGGCTGAAGAACAGACACTATCAAACATCTGAGGGTAGTGGTTAACAGCTCAATGCCCAGATGGAGGCTGGTGACAAGTGGTGTCGCTCAGGGGTCCATCTTGGGAGCAGCACTGTTTAATATCTTCATCAGTGACATAAATTCTGTGATTGAGTGCATCCTCAGCAAGTTTTCAGACAACACCAAGGTGAGTGGTGCTGTCAACATGATGGAGGGAAGGGATGCGGATGCCATCCAGAGGCACCTGGGCAAGCTTGAGAAGTGGGCCCATGTGAACCTCATGAGGTTCAACAAGGCCAAGTGAAAGGTCTTGCACCTGGGTAGAGCCAAACCCCAGTATCAATAAAGGCTGGGGGATGTAGGGAGTGAGAACAGCTCTGCCAAGAAGTACTTGGGGGTACAGGTGGATGAAAAGCTGGACGTGAGCTGACAACGTAGTCTGTGTCCTGGGCAGCATCAGAAGAAGCATGGCCAGCAGGTCAAGGGAGGTGATTCTGTCCCTCTATTCCGCTCTTGTGAGACCTCATCTGGAGTACCTTGTTCTGCTCTGGAGCCCTCAACACAGGAAAGACACGGATCTGTTGGATCGGTGATCAAAGGGATGGAACATCTCTCCTATGAAGACAGGCTGAGTAAGTTAGGGTTGTTCAGCCTGGAGAAGAGCAGGCTTCAAGGAGATCTTATTGAGGCCTTTTAGTACTTAAAGGGGGCTTATAAGAATGATAGGGGCAAACTTCTTAGCAGGGCCTGTTGTGACAGGGGAAGGGGTAATGGCATCAAACTGAAAGAGGGTAGATTTAGACTTGATGTAAGGAGGGCATTTTGCAGTTAGGGTGGTGAAACACTGGCGTAGGTTGCCCAGAGAGGATGGTAGATGCCCCAGTCCTGGAAACATTCAAGGTCATGTTTGATGGGGCTCTGAATAACTTGATCAAGTTGAAGATGTCCCTGCTCATTGCAGTGGGTTGGACTAGATAACCTTTAAAGATCCCTTCCATTCAAACCATTCTATGATTCTATGCAGGGGACCCAGAAATAACAAGAAGATAACATGGCTAATTAGCCTCGTGGATTAGTTTAACCAGCTCCCTCTGGAATACCCTCGTTGTACAGGATTAGATTTCTTCTCTTCCCCCCCATAACTGATCCTCACATTTAATTACACTGGAAACTTGTCTATGCCCAGCTTGGGTGGAGTGTTTTACTGCTTATGTATCTTTGCAGATAAAAGATGCTGCTGCTATTGTACAAGCGGAAAAGCAGCTTTGAGGGTTTTTATTTCTCCTTTGGGAGGCAGCAACTCCAGCCACCTTGAGCAGAGTCAGAAATCTACAAGTGGAAGCAATAATTCCAACACCTTGTATAGAAGAAGGAATTCTGTCATTTTCTTGGTCCTTAAACTTAATTGGAGAGGCTAGAAGTGATAAAGTGTCTGATGAATGTTCCATGTGGGAGAGAGGAGGGACAATCAGTTCCAGCAGGGGCCAAACTGATTTCACAATGATAGGGATTTTTCTGAACAGCTTGCTCAAAGGATGATGTCAGGCAGTGTTTGAAGAAAACAGGATGGATGCCCCATCTAGAAAAGGGTGTTCAAGGCAATGAAATTGATACAGACAACAGACAAGGTGATACTCCCGTATAGGAAGTCTTCCATCACATGAATTGATCAACATATTTTCAAAGAACACGAAACTACATCCCTCCAGAGAGGGAGTGATCATCCCATGGATGAAAGAACATGCTAGACTGGAAATTCAGTATTTAATCTGGACATTTTTAATACCAGCCACTGATAAGGTCATTAAAATAGGAACAATATTATGCTTGTTTTCCCAAAACACTATGTCTCCTTAGATCATGAATTCTTTAATATCAAGGCATTGACTATGATTTCTGTTCTGTCATCATTTGTCACCCCACTACTTAATATATTGTGCTCACCCACAGCTGGGGACAAGCCTACCAGAGAGCTCAGCAACATCCTAGAGCTCTTTCTGACACAGTGGGACTTGGTTTCCATTTTAAACTAACAAGAATTACGTTTGAGTAACAAAATCATCTGAAATTTTCATCTTCTCAGAAGTCATTTTCTTCTGACAGGTGGAATCCCTCCCCTGTGTCTCTTCTTACACTAATGTGGATCTTTTCAGACAAAGATTTCAAACTAATTGTGTATAGCAGCAGGTTAATATGATCCAGGGAGCTAATAGGCTTTCAGATGTATTTACATGGTATAATGCTCCCAAATGCAAAAACTGGATCAACAGTTCTGTGATAAATTGCACAAGGATTATTTGTCTGCCTGTTGTGCAGAAGAGAACTTGTCTCTGCTCTGTGGCAAAAGTCAGCAGAGTATTTGCCAGTGCAGGGAAATTGAAGCTTTCTCTATAACGTTATACAGCTTTCATCATCTTCTATAAGCACAGGAAAACCTCAGTAGCTGGTGTTAATCTAACCAAGGTCCTTGTGCAAAAGAGAAGAGAGCAGTTGTCCCTAGCTGTGAGCCAGGCTTTACAATGTTGGGGAGATGCTCATGGGCAGAGACTTTCTGCTGAGCAAGGGACAACGAGGCAGGTAGAGCAGGAAGAATGAGCAGAGGTTGCAAAGGAAACCTATCAAGTAACAACATAGACTTTTTTCAGGAAAATACAGAAGTTTTGCCTAGCAAAAGCAATGCCATCTTTGTTGTTGGCTGTTTAAAATTAGTCAGAGCAAGGCAGAGGAATACATACTGCTAAAAGGATGTTGCTTTAAGCAGGGTCCAGACAAAGGCTGACAGGTCTGTTCTAGTTACCTTGCAGAAAAGCAGAACAATTGGAATGGGAGGCAGGGGGAAAGCCCATGACAGATAAGTAAGGGTTTGGGGTTTTTTGTAGAAGAGGCACATCCAAATTTCCAGTCCGTATCAAACAGGTGTGGGATGTGAATGAACCCTGGTTGCTGGTGTTCCTCACATCAGTCCATCAGGAGAAAAATGGGCTGAGAACTTTGTGTTTTTTTCATTAAAATTCCGTAGATCCTTCTCTTTTTTTTCCTGTTCTGAAGTATAAAATTCCACTTCTAAACAATTCTGATATTATTCACTTGTAAAAACTTTTAATCAGACATTTAGTTTTAGTGAATTCAAGCTTCCTTTTCCTTTGACCTTTAAAGCTATATGAGATATATAAGTGTATCTTATAAACTGTGGATTTGATTTTGAATCCAAGCAGATGAAAAATTGAAATCATCCAATGCCAGCATGTGAATACAGGATAATTTCAGCCTCTTTTTCCTAAACAATGTTGTGCTGAAATTGGTATGTGTTCAAAAAGATTTTCATTTAAATGAAAACAGCCTCTTTTCACCCAAAACTGTAAAGCTTTTCTGGCCATCTCTACTAGGGGTACAGCTGATTATCATCTCCCTTCTCCTGGTATGACTCTATTGAATGCAGCAGAGACCACATCTGCAGCTGGGCTGTAACAGTCTGAGAGAGGGAGCCGCGTGCAGCAGTACTGGGACAGCAAAGCAGGGTGACGGTGCTGAGGAAGTGGTGGGGTGTTTCAGTACAAGCAGTGCGGCTTTGTAATCTCCCTTCATGTCTCCTGTGTCTGGCTTTTTGACCTGTTATCATGAGAGAGAAGACAAATGAGGGCATGGGAAGAACAATACGTTAAGAGTTACCGTTGTGACCTTCTGGATCTGCAAAGCTTTGCAAAGCTCTGCAAGATGTCCCCCCAGATACTGCTTAACAAAGCGCTTTGCGTGGCCTTTTTATTTCACCATCAGACTTGTGGCTTGGCTCCAGAATAGTGCATTCTCAAAAGAGAAAAATGGTCTGAAAATCATCATCTGCTTAGAGAAAGAAGCAGCATGGGAAAATCTGCCTTTCTGATACCCACCCTGCATGGACGACAGTGCTCCGCAGTCTAGCCTCAGATCTTCCCAACATCCTTCATGAGCAGATGCCATCAAGCAATGAACTCCTTCCAACATAATTATCATTTCTGCAGAAACACACAATCTTTTGACATGAAAGACCCATTTCCTGGAAACCAGGAGCACATCGAACATGATGATTCTTTTTAGGGAAACAGAGAGAAAGAGCATGTCCTGTGAGGTAGAGAAGAAACCAGGGCTAGTGGGATGGGAGCCTTGGTGTCAAGCAGTGGCTAAAATATACTCTTTGCATCATACTGGCTCTTAATTGTCACCAACCACGGAGGAACTGATTGAGCCCAGCAAGGGTCCGGCAAAATAGATAATTTCTCACAGGCATCTAAAATTCATGAACACGGCAGTGGTCTCGTAACACCATTGCTATGTTGTTCTACAGCTCAGATTCTCCCTTGAAGGGCAAAGATATCAGGGATAATTTTTTTTTGCTGAGAGTGGAATACATTTGGGTTGTTAACGCATGGCTCGCACTTCAGGCGGATCCTCACCGAAGTGCTGAGAGCTCGTCTCAAACTGCGTGTCATAAATTAACTCTTAATATGATGAATGCATTAAAGGGCTGTTAGGCCTGAAGGATGTGCTTGGAAACCCAAAGTTCTTATTAAGGGCTTGATTCATAAAACCTTTGCGCACCATTTACGCAGGTTTCTTTATTGGAAATGTTACTTGGAAAGAGCCCTTGAGTGGCTTCTTCCACGAGAAATGGGGTTAGGAGTCTAGACACTCAGGCTCACACATGTGTTTGCAAACATATGTACTTATAGACTCAAGCAAATGGGGTGGCCACATGCAGACTCACACACACTCATTACATGCTGCTGTCACTCATGTTTGATGTGTCCTGAGTCGCCCATGCAGGAGCACTGATGCTGAGCCCTGCGGAGCAGGCAATGATCCTCCTCCAGACTCAGGCTCATGCATTTCTCTGGCTGGGAAACTTAGTCCTGCTCAGGGCTTCTTCAGTGCACGGTTTCTGCAGCCTGCGAATGGGCCAGGGTCTCCCCAGCCATAGGACATTTTTCTTTGCTGAGACTTTGGGAACAACAGCCCCTCTAATGCTCATGGGTTAGGGTAATGTATCCAACTCAGAGAGGGAAACATGAGCAGGATCAGCAAGGTTGTGCTGAACCAGGTGACTGCTGGAGCCAGAGAAATGATAGAAAACATTCTCAAGATTAAAAGCTCTGGGAAATGACCCAAGTTGGCTGGGGCAGGGAGGTGTGGATGAGATAAGCAAAGGAAACCCTTTTCTGAAACCCTTTTCTTGTGCATCTTGTGTACCATTTTGGGAGCTTTGCCTTTCCAGAGTTGTTCAGGGTTCTTGTGTTGTAGAAACTGGACTGGAGCATCCCAGGGTGGCTTTTGTCTCAGTGAAATAGAAGTGGAATCCAGCTGCACTGAACGGGAGGAGTGCAACCCGGACTGCTAGACACACACAGTGTGCATGTCCAAAGAGCTTTGACCAGGGCTCTGTCTCTGTAACCAGAAGCAATGAAGCAGCCTGTCAGCTCTGTCACCTGTGCTCCTGCTTAGGGGAAAATATGTCCCTTGAGGAAGCGAGTTGTTTAATTTCCACATTGGCTGCATGAAAGAAGATACATGCCATTTTCTATATCTTACATATCTATAGAGAGAAATGCTCAGAAAATTGCTGGAGGATAAAAAATTATTCATATTAAACATGTCATTCTAGGGGGATCCAGATGATTCAGGTTTCAAGTGACACAGCACGCTGATCATGACAAACATCCCACTTGCAAAGCAGCCGCAGGAATTTTACAGCCTTTCCTTTTACAGCTTACATCGAGAAACAAGGAGAGTTTGCCGAGCACTGAGCAGCGGGGTAATGCTGTGCTCCTTGCTGTTTCTTCCCTGTGCCACAGCTTGAAGGACAGCCGCAATAACATTGACTCTTGCCTGAACAGTCACACCGACCCTGCTGACATTGTCAGCCCCCACAATCTCCAGGCAGAGTGTTCTGGAAATGTGCTACCTCTGTGCAAAAACCTACCAGGTTGTGTCTAGTTTAAATTGGTATCCAGTTAGTGTATTGGTATCCAGTGAGGGTGCTGTGGGATGGGGTGAACAAGTCTGCAGTCACCTCACCTAAAACCTTCATGATTTCATCCCTCTCATCCTTCTCTTCTCCATGCTGAAGAGACCCAGCTATTTCATTCCCTAATCAGAAGGCGGCTCTCCCATCCTTTGCATCACTCCAGTCTTCCCTGTAACCTCTCTAACTACCCCCAACATCTTATATCAGTGTGGAGATCAGGGCTGCCTGCAGTGCTCAAGTGCATCCCCAAACCCACAGCAGGGCTTGAGAAGCAGGTTCATATCTCACAGCTCCCATACCAGCTTCTCAGAACCCAGGGTAAGGCAGGCTTTGTCATCAGTTCAGGCAGTAATGATAGATTTAGTCTATTCCTTCAGGTCTTTGGAACTACCTTATACCTTGCATCTCCAAACCCACCAGTGCAGCGCAAGTGCAATGTGCTCCCCTGTGCTGAAGTGGAAGATACTGCAGAATCTGTCCTCCGTGTTTCAGCTGACATGCCTGGATGTACACAAAGCTAGAAGCTCTTCTCATCAAAGTTCAGTGATGACATTTATCCTGGTTTTAATTATAACGTGCTCCTGTGAGTTTGCTATTAGAGGGTTAGAATCCAAGCAGTCTGCCTGATCCCAGAGATGTTTAATCAGGTATCATCAACTGTACCTGAAATCATCACATTAGCTACATGGCAACATCCCTCCTCTCATGATGCTGTGATAATGAGCCCCTGTTCAACAGGAATAGGCTTTATTTGAAGGGAAAAGGGAAAATGAGTGATTCTTCTGGGTTTATTCTCAGCATTTAGTTATACATGTCTGCTTTGACATCACAGCCAGCGCCTTCTCCCAGGCCCCAGCACAAGGATGGGGCAGTTGTAGGTGGCTCCCTTGTCACATCCATTGCGGTCACGTCTGGTCCTGAGTATCTCTGAGTGAAAATGGAGAAAAGAGGAGAAAAAAGTCAGGGGATAGCAAATAAGACAACAAATACAATTGCTCACTTACGGCATGCATGGGGGTCTCACTTCCAACTGTTCTTGCAGAAGAGTCGTTTAGCAGGCAAATCCAGGGAAACAACATGTTGAGATTGGAGCATTTGCTGTCTTCAGTCAGTAACTGCATGTGTCAGGAGCAATACCATGTGGCTCAGCTACACCTTAGCACCCTCTTACTTCTGGCCAAGGCGTTTTCCATCTGGGGTGCAGAGCCTATGAGCAACCAAGAGAGCAGGAATGAGCCAGCAGAGAGCTTTGCCTGGATGTTGAGTGATCCCCACATCTTTGCACTGTGCAGCCCAGGATCCAGGTATCCTGACTCTGCTCTCCTCTGTAAGTGCAGTTCACAGTCAAGATAAAATAATAAGGATCTGAATAGAGCCAAAATCAGAATGACAAATGAGTTTCTCAGCACTGTTGAAAATAATAATGACTAAAAAAAAACCCCAAAACACAGTTCAGTCTGGCAAATTTTGTTTGCTTTCTGAATACACAAGGTGAGCAGGGCAAGCTGGAGGGCTTCTCCTGAGAGATTGTTTACAGAGCTACATTTTTTCTTTCTTAATTTTTTTTTCTAGCAGCATAAAGCTGCAGTTTAATCACTGTTTGCTGAAGAACAGCCACAGGAAGCTCTGCTCCCAAGAGCAACAACCAGAGACATTACATTTTGAAGCTGCCAGTCAACAAAAGGGCATGAAGTTATTAGCTCTGAAGACTCCGTTACCTGCCAGTTAGGACCCCAGATACCATCTTTCATAGATTTTTCTGGAGATTCCCATTTTGAGTAGGGTCAGAGGCCAGATTATTGCTATGTGGTTTCCAAAACATCTCCAAATGGGAGAGGCACAGTGAACACAACTTCATGCTCAGATTTAGCGTATTGTTTTGATAAAAATCAGTATATTCATAAAATAACTATGCCCAAGGATGGTTCCATCCAGACATGCAAGTGCTCTTAATGCAAGCAGATGAAAAGCACAATGCTGAGAAATTTTTGTGGATGGATGAGGTTGTTTTACTTCCCTTCTCCTCTGTGGTCCCCAACTATCCCCCAGGGCATCTCCTCACGCAGCCTGTGGATCCTCTTTTAACTCCCAGGGCAGGTTGGTGCCAGAAGTGCCCCTCTGCAGATCATGGCCACGCTTCACTAGAATGGCAGGAACAGTCCGTTTTGAGCACCAAGAAGAAAATGAAGAAGAGTTTGCTGCTTAATCCCTGCTCCAGCAAGAGGTGTTTCATATTTGGCACGTTAAGTTGTAGGAGGATTTATCTATCAAATAACTACTTTGGACACCTTAAAGAAATGCAGGCAGAGGCCACTGAATGATGGAGCCAGGCAGAGGGAACTCAGCAGATATCGTGGTGAGGAGTGAGAGAGGGCTCAGTCCCTGTCCAGCTGTCTGTCTGCGCACAAAAATAAGTGGATTAAATGAGAAAAGTAAGCAAAATCTTCTAGAGTGGCAAAGAAGATTTAAACTGAGTAGCTTCAATACATACCCCAATCTCTGTGTTTAATAGACTGGGAGAGCTTTTTGGTACATCCCTCTTGGAGTATTTCCCATCATTTTTATCTTGAGTAATCAGAGGTTCCCTGGTCCCTAACCCACCCCTTCATAGCTCAGCTTCAACAGGAGTTTCTGATCTGCAGCAGCTCCTCAAAGCACAGCTTCCCAACCAAAGCACAGGGCTATAATTTTACAATTTGCCTGTGGGTAATGGAGTAAATATAATGGAGTTCATATAATCAGGATTTAAAAGGAAAAAGATCTGTATTTATGGGCAGAAATAAACACGCTCACAGACATCTTCCACTGTGAAGCCCTTCGTTTCAAAGCTGGCTGATGCTAAGCAGCTGAATGAAAAGATGCCAAATCTGCTGTGTTTAACAAGCAGTGGTGGCATCTGGACAAGATCAGAGAGGAGGGTAAGGATCACAGGGAACTAGAGAAGCGCCAAGGCAGATTCATCCACACTGGAGAGCTCACTGCCTCTCAGGACTTCAAGCTGGATGAATTCGCAGGAGTTCCTCCCTCAGCTTTACATATGGCTGCGGAGAGGAATATATCTCCAGGGAACAAGCTGGAGATGATACCATGCTTGAAGTCATCCTTGTTCTCTAAAAGACCCCCTTTCTCTTTCCAGCACCCATGGAGAGGGTTGGGGTCCAGGCAGCCAGTATAGCTGCCATAGCCCAAGGACAGAAGAGCATTTGTGTGCAAAGCAACTTCAAACCACCACCATGAAACTCAGCACAGGGCACTGCCTGCTCCTTTCTGACCCTCATGCTCCAGGCAAAGCCCTGGAAAAGACTCTTTCAGGACCTGGGAAAAACCTCCGGCAGCATTACCAAGCATTATATAGCATCAGAAAGCCATAATCTAGCCTTGCTGACACTTTAGGCTAAGGTGCTGTACAATTTATCTCTACTAATCCTTTCCTTTATAGGTCTGTTAAGATAGAAATGTCCAAAATGAAGAGAGAGCTGCCAAAAAGCTTTTGGATTGACAGTGGGTTTCTCAGCTGTTATCACACACCATCATCCTAAATTGCCTGCTGCTCAGTACTCGTACTGACTGCCCTAATGGCATTTCTGTACTATGCAGAATTGGAGACTGCATCTTCCTTCATTTATGAGAAACTAGGACATTATGTGAAGGTGGAATAAAACATCTCTGGGATTGGTTGTTAGTGCCAAGGATGTTTTATCAGCTGATCCATGGGTGAAAGTTTGGAAGAACAGCAGGGATGCCCCCTGGGGCTGAGCAGCCAGACAGACAATCATCATCAAAGGCCAATGTGGAGACCTTTGTCTTGAATTCATGGAGCAGATAAAATATTGCTGGTGGAAAAAGGAGGCTCAGTTAATGAGTTTTGGCCATGGTTTGGAAGGACAAGCTCTAGCATAATTTTTAACTGCCTTCAGAGGCTGAGTTTTGAGGATAATCTGCTTTTATGTTTTCCAGTGCAGGAAAGCAGCCGTTCTGCATCTGTGCATGGGAGTCGTCCAATAGCCCTGTGATGGTCACAGTGCCCTAAAACTAACCAGAGCACTACCTTTAGCAGAGAGCAAATGAACATTGCTGGGACCTAGAGGTGAACAATTCTTCAGGAACCTCCTTCAAACCAGTCTGTTTTGAGACATTATTACAAAGAGACAAGTTGGAGCCCAGCAATATATCTTCCTTACCTATATGTTCGAAGCAATCCCAGGCACAGCTTTTGGGTAAGTAAGTAATTTCCAGCATTTTCCTCCTGCAGCATGGGCATAGCAACAACACAGTGTGCACAAGGATGCTGCCAGACACTGCAGACATTGGAGACAAACCTCACAAAGAGCACAAGAAGGGGAGAAACCAACCTAGACCCAAGTTGCTTGCTGGACAGCTCAAGACTTCCTCTTAAAGCAAATCACAATGGGAGGATGAGCACCTATTGCTCCACAGATGTGCCTTCTCCAGGGTCTCATTCAGTCTGTGCGGTTGTGAACCATTTTTCCACTGAGCTTGGATAGACCACACAGACAGTTTAAACTGAGGCTCTGACTGATAGACTGGTACTCCCATCTTGCTGCACAAAAGGCATCATGTCACAGCTGCAGGGGGGGAAAGAGTCATTTTCCAAGTCAACATGATTTGGAAGAAGACAGTTCAAATCTTGAACTGCACTGCACCCCATCATCTGATCTGCTTGGCTACAAAGGTGTCTCATGTTCTGGTTGTGTGTCGCCAACTGTTTGTGTTTCCTACAACCCTCAGCCTTCATCAAATTATTAGTTCAGCCAGAGCATTTTTTACCGCAGACATGTATGGGAAGGCTACAATAGGTACAAGGAGTGAACCATTGCTTTCATATATTTCCTGCAAGATCACTCATTCTGTTGCAGTGAACAACCTTGTTCACAACTCCCAAGGTTATCCAGATCAATAATCCTCAGGCCTCTGGTGCTTGGTTGAAATATGGGGCCTGGGGAGAAAGCAGAGACAACTCCAACTCACAGAATGTTTCATTAAACTGGTATCGTAGAAGGATTGTGTCTCATGCTGCCAGAATTGCTCAGCCTTCACTCGTGGGAGCTGCACAACACCCAGCCCCATGTATGGCTGCACAGAACTGATGCTTAATTTTATTTCAGAGGTTGTTGTACTGAAGAGGAAATGAGAGTGTCACAGTAGCAGCAAAGGCGGGTCAGCAGTGTAATAATTGAGTACAAGATCCATCCAGTGGGGGGGTAATAGAATAACAAGCAATCAAGCGCAATACAGGAAGAATAAATTAAGCGGCGTGTGTCTGCTTTCGTCCAGGCACAATTAATGTCATTAGTCCTGAGAGATTATCTGGCTTTCTGGGGATAACTCTCGAGCAGGTAACTTTGCCTGCACCCTGGAAGCAGGTCCAGCTCCCATCCAGCCACCGGCATTTGCAGGTTGCTTCACCGGCATTGCTGCTTCCCTCCAGGATGGGCAACACGGCTGCGTCTTCCCTCTGAAAATCCCCCCATGCCCGACCAGAACAACCTGGCAGAATTTTGTTTGAATCACTCATTGTGGCAGCTCTCGAGAAGGGTTACATGACCTCCAGGTCATGCATCACTGTGAATGGCCATCAGCTGCTAAAAGACCATCAGTGAGACTCGTAAAGCTGCAGCTGACAGGCTCTGGATCTGATAGCAAACCTCAAGGTATCCAGAGCTCTGAATCTTACCCTAACTTGAAAGAAAATATATTGTTCACATGGTGAAACAACCTGTTTACAGTCTCTGCTCTCAGGCAAACGGTTGAATTGCCTCTTGCCTGCAAGTGATATTTGTTAACTTTTAAATTAATCACTTCCAGGCTGTTCTTCAGCTAAAGCTTTTAAGATCCGGAGAGTCTGGGACAGTTTAATCTAGAGTAAACAACTCTGCAGGAGCTCTTCTTATTTCTGCCTTGGTTTTCTTTTTTTCCCTCTATTACAAAAAAAAATGGTTGTATTAATACTTTCCTGATGTTTCATCTCAGGAGCAAAACTTCAAAGTGATTTCATGGTCTAGCTCACTCCTGAAAAGAAATAAATCACAAAGTCAAAGAGGCTGGTGGCAGAGCCGTGGTGGGGATTGTTAAAAAAGCTGTTTTCAGCCTTTTCCATTTTCCAGGGAGCTCTCCCAAAGACTGCCCAAGGGAGTTGTTTATTCTGTGTTCCTTTAGGGAAGACACAGCCAAATAGCCCAGGCTTGTTCCTACCTCACTGATTAACGTGATCGAGGGGGAAAAGAAGCTGCAGCCACTGTACACAGCACAGGGCATCTGGTGGGCACAAGGGACAAAGGAGCTGGGACAATGCTGGCCAGAGACGACAGTGAATCTTGTGACAGCGGCACAAGCATTATCCCAGTATCATCCTTCCACCCTGCAAAGCAAAGAAAGGAATTTGATTTTTGAAATTACTTCCATCTCTCACAAAGGAAGATGCCCTGAGCAGGGTGGCTGAATAAATATTTGCATCATACAGTGTGGAAAAAGGAGACTGGCTCCATCAGGCTGCAGTTTGGAGCAGGGTGTAGGATGCAGATGGTATAGGATGTGGGAGCAGTATGGGGCTCCCCAGTCCCTTGCTGGTCATAGGCGATTCTGTAAGTAGGATGCTCCAGAGACAACTAAAGATTTTTTTTTTTGTTGTGAGCCAAAAGCACCTAAGGGGTTAGGCTGAAGGAAAGCATTATGATAACAGCTCAACTAATGTGTGAGCAATAGCAAAGCTGAGGCAGAAAATGTAGTGATTAGTGTATTGTCAGTGCTGAGGCCTCCCACACAGACAGCTCTGTCTGCCTTCCCTTCCTTCACATACTCAAGGATACTACATTCATTAGCATGTTTCTGTGCTCGGTGCCCTCCATCCTTCACCCACTGTCCTTTGCCTGTTTATTCAAGCTTAATGCCGAGGCAAATAATCCACCTACGAGGCACTTTTTCGCACTCCCAGTGAGAAACTCTGTGCTCCAGGTTAAAAACAGCAGCCCACATCACTGCTTCATCCTTGGGAGGGCTGAGAATGGCAGAGTCGGAGCTGACTGCTGCTTGTGTCTGTGCCCAAAGCTGGGTAGCTTCAAATGCTTCAAAGAAACGCTGCCAACACCTCCAGGAAATGCTAGAATGCCTGTGGGGAAAATTTCCTCCCACCTTTTAGATGGGTGGCTTTGAAAAGGGTGAGTCTGGGCTGCTGTCCTGCTCGATTTTGAACTAAACAATGAATTTGGCCCATTGCTGAATGAAGAAATACTAATGCTTTTAAAGGGATCATGCAGTGGACTGAACGCTCTGCCCCATATGGCCTGGGGAGTCTTATGTGCTGCATAAAGGCAGTAGCGGCTGTTTGAAAGAACCCGTCCCAACAGACAAGGATCAAAGGGGACACATCCCCCTGGCCATGAGGTACAGGCAAACATGGGCTGGAAGCAGCAGGGAGATAGCTGTTCTCTTCATCCTGGGATAGACCCAAAGAGCACCCAAGAGAA
The DNA here is from genome assembly GCA_013389865.1 of Piaya cayana. Taxonomy (NCBI): domain Eukaryota; kingdom Metazoa; phylum Chordata; class Aves; order Cuculiformes; family Coccyzidae; genus Piaya; species Piaya cayana. The sequence goes on along the minus strand of WAAB01001042.1, from coordinate 11,776 downwards.
AGAAGATGCCCTCCCATCCAGGTTACCCTCCTAAAAACACTGAAGACCAAGCCCCTGAGCCTCTAAAGCCATGTTTGGCTAAATCTGTGGGAATTTAATATTCTTCAAACCGTGGTGCCACTGAAAGCCCAAGGCAGAGGACAGCACCAAAGTCCAACCTTGGGCATCTCTAGGGCCTCCTGCTGCTCCAGAGTACAGGTGTGCAAACCAGTGTGCAATGACACCCCATGGCTCTGCCCTGTTGCCACCATCCCCTGCACCTTCCACTTGTGTCTCTTCCTGTGTGTTTGTGCACAGGGAACAGAGCTTCTCCTCTTGAAACCCATCACACGGGATGAGCAGCACCATATATTTGTACCCATCCTACTGGAGAGAGACGATTTGCAGAGAGTCAGGCCTAGAAAAGCTTTCCAGTGCAAACATACATTGCGATGAACAGTAATTTCTGCTTCCCAAGCCGAACTACTCCAAAAGAGCTTTAGCAAGGGTCATAAGTTCAGACAGGGATAGGCTGGTGGTGTGTCAGCTAACAAGGATACTGTAATCGCAGACTAACGTGGTTCATCCCAGGAAAGGGAGGCACAAGATGGAAGTGATCCCTGAAGAGAGGCAGAGCTGGGCTTGGTAATCTTAGTGGCGGTGATGGCCTGGGAAATAGGGCTTAATCAGGGCTGCTCTAAATGCAGCTGCAGAGCGTACAGTGGGCATTACTGGTGCCCAGCAGAGCTCATGAGGCTGCAAAGCTCCCTCGTTCTCCAGTAAAGCCACTCTCCTTTTATTTGAGGACCATGTGGAAAGCACAAAGTTACCTGTGTCCCTGTAGTCACTATTCACTGCAACCATCTCCTGCCTTGAACCAGTGGAAATGCAGCTGCTGACACATAATTTCATGCAAAACGATGAAAAACAACCGCCCCTGGAGTTCTGAGATGGATTTGGGTCAGTCCCAGGGAGAGTTTTACTAAGGGAGCTTCAAAGTCCCCTGCACCAGTCCTCATTAACAGAGGCTCCATCAAGCCCCCAGTGGGGCGACAGGCTCTGGGCAGGGGGAACCACGGGGAGCCGAGTGGAGGCAATTGGCTCCCCTGAGAAAGCACAAGGTTTTGGGTACAGGCAGGGCAGCATTATGAAGCCAGGATGGCACAGGGACTTTGAGGCAGCAGGGAAGGAGGGGGACAGCAAAGAGAGGCTGGGCAGAGAGAGCAACATGTTTGGGGTTTGTTCAGCCAAGCTCTGGAGAAAGGTGGAGGGAAGGACTAGGAGCCAGGGCACGATGGATTCAGGAAGCAACACACTCAGAGGATGCTCTAGCTTTGTTTTAGCATCCCAGGCTCCTAGAGAAGAGCTGCTATAGCATCCTGACAGTTAAACATCAGCCAGTCTCATTTCCTCCCTCTGATGTGTCTTTACGTAAGGGAGACTGGGATGCACAGCGTGTGTTGGAGATCTGGAGGTGGGAGTCCCTTGGAATAGAACCACGCTCCCCTCTGACTGCCACCTTCAATAAGAAAATTGTCTTTTCAGTTCTCATTTAAAAAAAAGAAAGATAGAAAAAAAAAAGGAAAAGATCCATAAGCGTATGTGCATGGATATAGAAAGCAATTGCAGCCCCCACAGAGCGAAAGGAATAAATAAAGGAGTGGGAGAATGATTCAGTAGCAAAGGCTGGTTATGTGCATGCCCATTAGCAAAACTTAAAGAGGAACGGGCCTAATGACACTGAAATAATAAAGTCATTAGAGTGAACAGCCAGAGCCGGTGTTTACACCTGTAAGTGCTGCTGAGTCTTTGAGCAGATTAAGTTCATCTTAGTGACCACGGCTGCCTCTTCTAAAGTAATTATTGACAAACCCATGAGCTGTTTGCTCTGCATTTAGTGATCAATTAGAACGCAAACACTCTCACTTTCCTAGCCAGGCCTGTGGGATGTTTCTGTAGTTAATTATTTAAATGCTTAGGTGACAGGATAACAGATTTCAGGAATTTTGTTGTATTTAAAGCCTGGCTGTGCCCTGTGATGTGGAAACAATCTGACTCTCATTTTAAAATTTCCATCCCAGTAAGAATTTTCTCAGTTAGAGAGGGGAAGTATCTGCAGATGCGTCATTAAGAGCATGCAATAAAACGGAGCATTAATGCAGTGCTGTGAGCTAGGAACGCGTTGGATGAGGAAGGCTGGTTTGAGGGGGAGGGAGAAAGGGGATGCCAGGAAAGCCAGGAACGTTTTCACTCAGTGCAGCAGTTACTAGGGATGCTGAGAAATTACCCACAAGAAAAGACTTATACGTGATGATTATAAGAAAAGGATGCTGAGGAGGGTCAAATACAAGCACTAAGGTTAAACGCACAAAATCTTAACTCTGGCATTTACTCCTTGCTGCCTCAACTTGATTGTCACCAGGGGTTTGAGCATGGCCAGTATCTGTCCCTGGGAGCAACTCAGGCACTGGGGGACAGCAGGAGCTGTGGCGTTCGGCTGCTACCCCAGCATCAAACACTGTGGCTGTGACAGTAGCCAGGACCATCTTTTCAAGTCAGGAATGAAATTGCCCTGAGCAGCTTGCCCATGTCCTGTAGCCAGACCCAGAACCACTACTCTCCAAGCTGCTGTCTTGTCTGGGAGAATCTCGGCTTTAAAACGAAAGCTCAGCCCCTTTACTTAAATTTCAAAGGAAGAGTCACCAGTACAACCAGGAGCACCCAGTGTAAAAATGAAGGTGCTCTGGGAGCCCCAAACAACAACTTGCAGGTGGTTTGGCCAAGTCCCAGCCCCTGAGAGAGAATTCATGTTGGTGTGACTGACCACTGGCATTTGCTTGTTCCTTGGAAGAGAAGGTGCAGCCATCCTGTTGAATGATGTCTCAAGACACTATGCTGGATGGAGATGCTACTGTCAAAGGAGGAACCCAACCTAAACTACCTCATGGAGAGACCTCAGAGAGAAGTTTAAATGAGGCAGATGATGCTGAACCACCATCTGCAGCCCCACATCATCGGCCATTCCCCAGTCTCCCTGCCCTGGTGGAGCTGCTACCCATGCAGAAGGTACCTGCGAGTCTGTTCTCCCAGTCCCTCCTGGAGATGACACCTAGAAAGTCCTGCTCAGCACTGGCATGTTGGCTACAGCCCTTGCTAATGAAGTCTGCATCCCCTATCCTCCTCCTCCATGCAGAGGGGCAGGTTTCTCACCCACACGCTATCAGAAAACTGCCACCACCTAACCCTGTGCATCCTTGCAAATGCCCTTGTCTGGATGGTGCTGCGGTTGGTGGGGGTTCCACTGTGCCAAATGATGCGGCATCATGGACCTGCTTTGGCCCATGGGCCACCAACCCAGAGTCACCTCAGACTAGTCCCTTCATCCCTCTGAGCTGCAGCTCAGCAGGCACCTGATGCAAGCCTTGCTGTGCCCGTCACCCGGATGGAGGGACCTGGAGGATGGATGGACTCACTCTGACCAACATCCATGCCGGATCAAGATGGGGCCATCCAGCCCCACACCACAGCCCTCATCAGCCCAACCGCTGCATGAGTCTCCCAAGCAGCCACAAAGCTCCTCTCTCCTGCAGTCAGGGTGGATTAACCACAACCAAGCAAAAAACTCTGTATCCCATTATCCATCTCCTAAACCATCCTGTCCTCCAGTACAGCATTCTTCGCTGAGCAAACCAGCGTAGATTTCAGTGCCATTTTCCAGTCCTATTATTTATTTAGCATGAAAAGGCTAGTTTGCGTGCTTCTTCTCCCTCTGCTTATCAGTCAAGGGATGTTTACACTGCGAAAGGCATCTGTTAATGACAACAGCATCTTTCTCCATAGTAATTTATTGTTCTCAAGAAAAGAGTGGGGCAGTTTAATATCTTGTTAACGAGTCTGTCAAATAGAATGTGATGTCTGGGGAAAAAAATACAAAATAAAAAATGGAGCTTATATCAAAATCAATGGGAGATTTACTACTTTATAATATGGCATTTTTCCCATTGAGTGTTGATTAAACTGTCAGATTTAACAGGCCTGTCCCAGAAAAAAAATTTATCTTCAATAAATAAATGGCCCAGATAAATACATTAATAACTAGTATACACTAAAGTCTCCTCTGCTGATATTTGTTATCTTTTTTTTCCTCCACTCTCAAGTTTACATAACTGTCTGAGAGCTAAAAAGCATTTAATTCTCTCCTAGCATATGGCTATTAAGTAGGATTTACTGTAGAAAGTACTTTCTGACATGTGGCTAATAAAGTCAGTGTATGTCTTGGCTCTTTAATAGGCTCTTGAACCGCAGCCGCATTTCCATGCTGCTGAGGACTCAACAACACACTCTACTTTCTCCTGCCTCCACTTTCTACCAGCTCCACACTAATTTGGCAGATTTGAGGAGCTCCCTAATTACTTTTTCTTTCCTGATCCTTCCTTGTCTTCAGAGGGGATGTGGGAACAGAGAGGAACTTGTGCTGTCTGCCAGGAGGAAAAGTCTCATGGAGCATCTCAGGGATCTTCTGCGCTTCATCAGTGCATGCAGCACTTTCCAACCCTTGCAACTGTGGTCATACCAAGGACAGAACATGAAGAAAATCATCAGGATTCTTCAAATAATTGGCTCAAAGGCTATATGAAGTTGTTTTATCCCATGACTTGGCCTTCTCTCATTTTCCTGCTCTAAGGCTTGATGAGAAGGGGTTCTCTGGGCACAGGAATATAACACCAAACTGAGTGTTTCACCTGCTCTGGGTTTAAGCAGCAACAGATATCCCTGAGATTGCTGGGAATCGCTCTGGGGAGGCAACCAAGGGTGAGCCCTGAGTCTTGCAGGTCCTGCACCAGTCTCAGAACACAGCCTGCTCACCCTTTGGGGTTTTTTTGGATCCCTACTCCTCCTATCTCCCTCAGGGTGCTTCTGACAGGACTGTACTCTAAGCGTGTGGACCTATGATGCTCGCCACTAAGAGGTCCTCTGAGAAAGAAAGTTTTTCCTGTTGCTGTGTAATACCAAAAAGCCACTAACCAAGCAATGACCTGGTAGAGTTACGTGATGCCAAAAGCGTTGTACCTGCTAAGCCCTCTCTCCCAGGACTCCAGATTTTTGGACAAGGATACATAGATCCCTGAGATTCAAAAGGCACATAACGTCATGGACTGTTCTTTGCTCCCCTTGCAGCAGTTTTCTCAATAAATAATCTTCTCCCCTTCTGGATGAAGCGACTGTCTTTGTTAGTTCCCCTGTCTGAGCCACACGCAAGGTCCTGCTGAAGCCCTCCAGTTGCCTCCGGGGGTGACAAGGCTGGACGGGGTTCTTGCATCCTGCTGTCAAGCACAACAAGCCAAGATATCCCATCTGGGGATGCTCATTAACACCTGGCCATTCCTATTAAAGCAGTGATGACTCTAAGTCACAGCAAAAATAGAAACTCCCATGGAGCAGGCAGCACCTCTCTGCAGCAGTGCTGATTAGTTCCCTGGGATGAATTGCTTGCCGTGGGGCAAACAGGGGTCCCATGCCACAGGGCTCCAAGGGGTGGCAGCCCCTCTGCCAGGGCTGAGCTGCTGTTGATAAAACTAAGTAGAGTTACTTAAATATTCACAGTCTCCTTCCCCCACGCTATTTACAAGGAATTTACATTTCCACAAGTACTTTGATTTCACTACATTTTCTTTCATTCTTCCCCCTGGGAAGGGCCGTCAGGGGAGATTTCTTTTCCTTTGCTTTCCAGCAAAGCTTCAAGCCCTCCTGTTTCAATTTGGAGTGTTTCCTTTTTCCCTTTCCTCTCTCCACTTTCCTTCAAACAGAGAAGGTAAAGAGATAACAGAGGAGACCTAAAGAGAAAATACTGAAGTCCTTCCCCACCTCTAAAAACGCTACATAAAAGCCTCCAAGCATTCCCAAGCATTCCAGGCTGATGAAAGTACAGACCTGCATAACCTTAAGAGCTAAACCCATTGCTTGAAAACACTCACAAAAAAACTTCCATAGTTTAAAACTTTGCCCAACACCCCAGAGTGGCTGCTCTTCTCCAAACTGGTTGCTCCTTTCCCCCCGTTCTCTAGCCTCCCACCTCTGCCCGCCGGCAGCATTTGCAGGCAGCCAAGCTCCTGCGTGCCACCAGACTGGCTGGCACGGCATCCTCACCGCAGAGCCAGCTGGCCACGATGCGGCTGAGCTCGTGCTGCTCGGGCAGCTGCCGGTTTTTGGCTACCAACCTGGCCAGACAGCAGGAGCTGCCTCTCCACGGCTGGCAGCCCTGGTTCTGCAGGCAGCCTGTCAGCCAGATGCTGGGTAGATCTGTGCTACAGTAATAACCATAATTAATAACAATAACATGCCTGCAAACCATGATGACAGCAGGCACTAATCTTTCATAATACTTTTAAGACAGGAAGAGGAGAATCCTGCCATACCAGTCCTGCTCTGTATCAGTTCAGAGCTAATACTTAGAGGAGGCAGAAGACCTCTTAAATGCCATGCAAATTTGTTTTTCTTTGAGCCAGGTTCTATCAGAACCTTCAGTCTTTACATCACCACTGATTTTATTCTGTTTCAGTCTGTGTCTATGGCATTAGGCAGCAGACCTGGACCTTGAAGGCATTAAAAAAATGCAGGAAAATGGTAACGCTGTACAGTTACAGCTATTCCACCGAGGTGGAAACCAGGGAGGACTTTTGCTGCCATGCTGAGCACACGGCCTTTTCGTACTGCTGCTTCTCCTTAAGCAAAGTGTTTGACATGGCTCACTGGAAACCAGCTGGGAGGGGGCTGGCAATGATCTTACCTGCATCTGTGCTGGCGAAGCAGCATACGGGACGCCAGTCCCCTGGAGCACAGCATCTCCCTGGAAATAGGGCTTGGTTTCATTGGCTCTGCCATGTGTCAGGGCAGAGGGCAGGAGCCAACACACCTGCTCCCTCCTCACTCCACAGCATCGGTCTCGCACCTCCCCATGCTGCCATTTCATTCATTCCAGGTTCACACTCAAAAGTGTCTTTCTGGGTAACATCTATGTTCAGTGTGTTTTGTTCCCTGCCCATGAGAAAGGAAAGTAGAGCACAAGCTGTTTTGCTAACCCCCTGCCTTGTCCCCGCCCTCATAATTTCTCCCCTCCAGTACCAGCCCCATTTAAACCAGTTACACCACCGCCAGGAGCAAGATCTTTGTTTCCCCACACAACGGCTGATGGAGCAGCCAGTCCTGTACAAGGTGGCACGACTGCAGCCAGCCAAATCCAGTCTGACCATGAAACCTCTGCTCCCTGCCTCTGCCTCTCTAGGGACAGTTTTGAGGGACTTTTTTTTTGAGGGAGGGCTTCTCACAATTGTTCTTGCTAACCCCTCACCCATCTAGGGACAGAGAAGAGACCACCCTATTCATACCTTAATTCACAGCCCTCTGCCTCAGTTTCCCCAGTTGTGATATGGGAGTTGGATAATTACCTACTGGTTCCTGAGGATAAATTGGGAGGTTTTCAAAGCTGTAGACATCCGATGGGTACATAGACATTGTGGCAAGTATTTGCGGGGAAAGCAGAGACCCAGGGGTAGAGGTGTTTCAACACGGCAGAAACAACAGATGCTATTAAAGAAGTGTTGTTCTACTGTTTGCTGAATCCTGCAAGGAGGCGTTATGGAAGATTCTCCTGAGATGCCAAACATGATGGGGCCCCTTCACCTTTCCATGTCTCAAGTTACAGGACTGTCTCCCACAACAGTCACAGTAGTTCAGTGTCTGGGTGGGCTCTGTCACAGTGGAAATATCTCCCAATTACACTAATGAGGCAAGCAAGTTCTCCAGAGGGCTCTGGAAATGGGGTGCATCACTTGACGAGGATTTTAATTGGCCTGGGAGGTTGAGGGCCTCCAGAGGTTCACCCCAGCCAGTGGAGGCTCTCTGGGGCCACGGTACTGAGGATAGGCAGGAGTTTTTGCATATCGACC
>WAAB01001041.1:0-23090 GCA_013389865.1 Piaya cayana | reverse complement strand
CTTCTTCTTAATAGAGGATGTTTAGGCATGCTTTACTGAGAAAATGTGCTTGGTACCAGAACAAAACTTTTGCAGATATACTACAATGAAGGAGCAGGCGTGTAAAGACTCTTAAGTGAAACTCAGCTATTGGTGAAAGCACATATTTCCATAGGACCAATATCTATCTGGCTTTAAATTTTTATTTTAACACTTAAAAGAAGCAAATTATCCGTAAGTCCTGTCACGTAGCTTCTTTTTTCGCAACTTAACTTTGAAGACCCCTTCATTGTGCTTAGGAACAGGCACATGTATGCACACAAAGATATGTTTTATTGATTCATTAAATTCTAACTGACTTTTTCAGTTTTATTGTTTATGCGTATTTGTGACTTTTCATGATCTAGATTGTGAGAAGAATGTTAATAACTAATTCTGCATTTACCTGGCTGATTTGCATACATTTCTGTTGTATGGTAAATCACATGAAAACCTATAGGGGAAAGGCTCAGCTCTTGTAACAACTAATGGGCTATTTTTTCTTTTGACTTGCACGAATTGAGAAATATTGCCTGTGGCAAACATAACGGAGAACTGCATTTTTAATGCTCTTGCACATACTCATTTTCTTTACAAAGAAAGAAGCAGATGACTGTTCTTACAAATAAAACTTCTTAAGTCTCTGTAGCTGACATGGAATATTGGATGATGAAACACTTCAGGTTGGTGGAGTTTGTAGGTTTGTAGGTTGTGTAAGGTTATCTGGATATTCAATTTGACTAATGGGAATGGTCTTGTGCATGAAGGGCTAGAGGCACTTCACAGCTATAAATATTTTCTCCTGAAGAAATTGTCTGTAACTTACAGGACTAACTGAGGAAGTAGAACCGAGCAAACATGGGTTTATGATTTACAACACACAGCGTCCTGTGTATGGATTTACTGTAGTTTCTCTTTTTCATAGAATCATAGAATCACCAGGCTGGAAGAGACCCATCAGATCATCGAGCCCAACTGTTCCTATCAAACACTAAACCATTTCCCTCAGGACCTCGTCTACTCATGCCTTAAACACCTCCAGGGAAGGTGAATCAACCACCTCCCTGGGCAGCCTGTTCCAATGCCCAATGACCCTTTGTGTGAAAAACTTCCTCCTAATGTCTAACCTAAATCTCCCCTGGCGCAGCTTGAGGCCATTCCCTCTTGTCCTGTCCCCTGTCACTTGGGAGAAGAGGGCAGCTCCCTCCTCTCTACAACCTCCTTTCAGGTAGTTATAGAGAGCAATGAGGTCTCCTCAGTGAGGTCTCCTCATTTTTCTCCATGTAGCTACAGAAATTACAGGGGCAACCCTTATTATTGGGCAGTAGTTGTCAGGTGTGTACTCCAGCTATATGTATATAGCATCTGTATTTAGTGTCCTGAGTAGAAGCTCAGAATTATGTCTTTATTGGCTTCCCAGTCTGAAACAGTATTTCTGTTCAGTGCTTGTGGTTGAGAAGTGCTTACCAGCACCAGAATTTGTAACACGTAGAAGGTACTGGTAGTAGTGTATCTGCAATGAACTGAGGTGAGATCTTGGTGATTTTCTCAGATCTCCTCTACATGGTGACCTCGTTTGCTGGACATCTTAGTGGAGAGTAGAAGAAAACATTCATCACAGTTTTCAAAAATATATTGAGTCAGTGGTATTCTAGTTAGTCTGACTAACAGAGTATTCTAATGAACAGCAATGAGCCCAAACATTTGTATTTTACAGACATAAACAGCAGCTTGTAAGCATCAAACTTAAAACTTGCTTTTAAATAAATGTGTGTCATGATGCACTTCTGGAGTAATTTCTGAGTAGGAAGAATCTGTTAGTGATGAAATTACTGCATGGAGTCCATTTTGGCTAATGTTGGAAATGTTATTTCTACCTTTATTCTAGTAATGTGGTGATGACTGTAGGATTCTTACCTTTTGAGAAATCTGTAACTGCCTAAGCAAAGCATTTAGCCAGCTGCTGCATATATTCATTGAAGGCAACAGAAAGGACACCGTTTCCTGAATATAACCACAGAGAGTGAATATTGGGCCCTAAGTAACACACCAGTTACTGGAAACGTCAGTAGAGGGACTTCTTATGACTTTGATTTAGTTAAAGCCTCCAGCAAAGCCAGCTGTTAACACTTCTTGACTGCTTGTCATTGTGAAGGAGGAGGCATCATTTCTACTCACTTTTGTCTTTTTAATAAAAGTAGGAAACAATTTTCAAGCACATCCCAACAGGTGCAGAACCACAGCATTAGTTGTATTGGACTCCTAATTTGCTCCTTTTTTGTGGTTGTACTGAATTTGCTAGTTCTTATTGGTATGTTCTTCTAGGGTAAAGCTGAGCCCTGCATTGGAAACACATTTTCAAAGACTAAAGGAATCCATTTCAAGTTAGCTGAGTAACTCTTCAAGTGTGAGCTTAGCATGAAGACAGAGAGTGCTTTCATATGTCTGTGTATAGATAATTTCAGTTATTTGTCACAAATAAAGAGACAGAATTAATAACAATTTATGAAACAGTCATAAACAGAACAAAGTTCATCCACCCAGTCATCTTTTATGAAGCAAGATGGCTTCCAGTAATTTCCATTTTCTGCAAAAAGCAACATATTCTGCCATATTACATACATTTTTTGTCTGATGAAGGAGACAAGGCAATGAAATAAAATTTACTTTGGGAGTTCCTCAGGCAATATTTTTCAGCTGTAGCTCTTGAGTATTCTAGCAAGGGCAAAAAGAATCTGTATGCAAATGGTCTTTCACAAGTGAAAATCCGCATGCTCAAGTCAAGTTGCCGGTGTACATGTTGAACTACAGGCCAATTTACAGTTTCAGAATTGTGGACATTGATGATAGTTACAGTCTTGTGAAAGCCCAGTCTGTGCTAACATACAGGTGTGTTTCCCTATGATCATATATTTTGAGGCAGGCACAGTTCTAGAAAGGAATTTTTCACAGCAGCTCTTCCTGGGAAAGAAGTGGGTGCTGATACTACTCTTATGTGTATGATCTATTACATGCTAGATGTGTTGTTTCCACTTACTCCTCTCCTAATACAGTAAGTACACTTAAAATGAAAGAATTGGGGAAATAATCATGGGCAGCAGAAAGAAGGAATAAACAGAGTTTGGCTTGTTAGCTATATAATGTGAGGACTCTTGTTTTGACTGAAGCAAGGTAAGTATTGTCTCAACAAAGGCGGATGTATTGAAGCATATGGAGGCTGGTTTTGCTGTAGGATTTAATAGTGTATTTGTACTTTTTATGAGTAGATACATTGTTCTCTACTTAGCATTGTCACCTTTGATGTAATTTTGGTTTTTCATCCCTTTTTAAGGATTCCTGAAGCCTATGGCCTGATGTTTCAAGTCTAGCTTTTCATCAAGTGTTCTTAATTAGTCTGAAGTGTAATTTTTCAGACCAGACACCTGCATTACAGCAGAAACCATATTAAACAACCTCTTGAGAAAAGGTATAAAAAGGTGAAAGGAGATAATGAAACATTAAAACTCCAATGTACTTTACTTCTTCCATGTAAAATAATCAAAAAAGGGATGACAATAAAATCTGCATAGTCAAGCTACTTCGAACACTTGAAGTCCTTACATGGAGAGGCTGAAATGTGTTCAGTCCTTCAGATGAAGGGAAAAGATATTTTACTGTAGCACAAAAGATGATATGCGTTCTCACTGTTTTACTCTTCCGCTTGTCTTTCCTTCTTCCCCATTCACAGCATCTGCGATCCCAGATAATGGAAGGAGGTCCTGTTTAAAGCTTAAGGTCTTTGTGCGACCAGCAAGTAAGTTCTTCGGATTTAGCTTTCAAGGGTGGCTTTGTAGCTTGTATTTTACTATGTGGTCTAATAAACAGCAGTAAACCTTTTTTTAACTGTTGAATCTTGTGTATCTGCTCTGTGCAGCAACATTGGTGTTATGAATTTCACCATATTTTCTTACAGTTTTTCATAAAGCTTTGTTTTAATTACATGGCATTTGCTAACTTGTTTCTTAAACTGTTGTACAAAGGGAAGACTACTGACATATGGACAAGCACCACAGACTAAAATATGGATTTGCTTAATCATATATAGTAAACAGAGAAAGAAGAAAAAAAGGAAAGTGGGGAGTTTAAGGGTGTCTCACTAACATATTTGGCTGTTATCTCTATTTTTGTTATAGACAGCTGTATGAAAACTATAGGTGTTCATGATCGTGTTTTCGATGTTAACGACAAAGTAGAAAATTCATTAGAACCAGCAGGTTAGTATGCTTACAGAATCTCTTGATAACAAGTGCGTGTATTCCTCTGGTGCATCAGTACTTTTTTCCTGCTTTTCTCTGCATGCTTTGCATGATACATCTACTCTGCTTTTGCACATTTCTAGCAGTTCTAGCACTTTTTACAGTGTATTTCCTGTATGTTTGCTTAATGCAGGGAAGTTAAAATGATGCTTTATTTGGGTTTTGGGTGACCTGGTATAATAAAATATGATGTGTGCCAGTCAAAAAATTTTAACCAATATACTGAAGTCTCTCCAATATACTGAAGACTCATCCAATCCAAACACCCAACCGGCTGGCAAAACACTCTATTTACTAACAGGGCCCAGAGTTTTAGAAATAAAGTCAATGGACACTCTTAATTTTTTTTTACATGGTTGTGAAAGACTTCTGGATAAGCCAAACTACTGCTTGTTTAATGCTGGTGCATGATGCAGGCATACAACTGAGAGGTAGTGTTTAAGTAAGAAATCAACCCTTCAAGATTATATACTTTTTTATGTATCTTCTTTACATCCATGCGTGCACACACAGTCCTACACTCTGATACAAATAAACTTCTGTCCTGTTTTTTATGGAAGCAAAAGTATGTTTTGGGGCACTTGGCTGCCTGTTTTTGCAAAACACTGCCTTAACAATAAGAATAATTACTTTCCTTATCTGTAGGTAACCTGTGAATAAAGAAACTCAATGCCCATTTTTCTATTTTGTGACTTGCTAAACAAGGTCTAATTAATATGTATTTCTCCTGAAAATGATTTGCAAAAGGTCGTCATCTGAATCACAACTGCCTGATTTTAGTCCACTCACTAAACGTTTTTCAGCCATGCCCTCATTTCCCACTGAATGTCTGTACCTCACTAGCACCATCACAAAAGCAAGGCAGGCAAACCAGGGAACAAAAAATCATACAAAGAGCATCTTTGAGGCTGAAATACTGTTTGTATTACCAGGAGGAGTTAATATCTTTAACAAGAAGGTTTGGTACCAAAAAGTTCCCACTCCCAACACCAGTGTATATTTGCTTTATTACTTGGTTCAGTCACCATTACATAATCAGTCGTTCCCAGATCTGCCAACTGCTTTTCTGTTAATAGGCTACTCTGTTTTTAGACCTGCCACAGCCTTGGTAGATCTTGTTGATATGGTCTATATTGTGTACTAATTTAACAGCCTCTGGCATGTGTCTTTTGCTTCTGTTCTGTCCCCTAGCCTGCCACTGTCTTCTTCCACAGTAGACAGAATTGGGAGGCAGGAGGGTTGTGTTCAGCCGTGACCCTCCTTTTAAATATAACCATTTGTCTGATTTTTGAACTCTTGTAATTTCACTTGTTTTGTTCAGGAATTTGTAGGAATCTGGATCACACTTGTTTTGGAAGTGATGAAGTAACTTGCCCTCTTCCTCTCCTCTTCCTCCTTAATAATAAAACAAAAAGTCCCTGAACAGAAATTTCAACTCTGCATATCAGGCAAAATTATACCAAAAATATGCTTTGTAAAGCTCTGTGACCTGGAAAAGTTATGTCTTACAAAATAATTTTTGCTAATTACTGCTGGCAATCCCAATGTTTAGCAGCAACTTTCCAGATTTTATTTAGGAATTCTGCCCTCTTTGTCATTTGCCTTCAGTTTTTAAAATAAAATAAAGCATTTTCCCTAAGGTTTAAGGACTGTGCAGTGTCATGATTCTGTACCTCCAAAGAAAATCTTATTTGTAAAGTGATTATGAGAATTAGAGATTAATTGTGTGCTCTGTTATGTGAGTGAAGAGACCTTGGGACTACATTGACAGAAAGCCCAGGTAATTGCTTGAAAGGAACCCCTTAATGTTTCATGAAAATCAATTCCATTGTCAATAATGGCTTTATAAAAATGGTGATTCCAGTTGTGGCACTATCTTGATAGTCAAAGAGAATGAAGATTTATTATTGCTGTACACTAGTTCTATCCTGTTGTGTTTTAGTACCGATTCATGGATGTAATTAAGGCAAAACTGTTGACATTCAGTGTTACAAATTGAGACTTATTTGCAGCTCTGTTGATGATGCAGGTGGTAGAAGGTAATGCACCTGGTTCTGCCCTGTAGTTTTAGTTCATCAGCAGTGAGTAAATGTTTCCACATTGGGAAGAGCTGATTCCAAATACATGAAAGGCGGTAGAATTGAGAGTTAGAACAGAGATACCTTTTTCCCTGTAATTTCTTAAAATATGATTTAATTGGGAAGCTGCTCTTGTGAAATATTGTATTCCCATTGCAGTGTCACCAAAGCATAAGAGTGTAACTTGGAAGGGAAACATGAAACAACTTTTGGTACTGACAGCCATTGGAACTGGCATTTTTCATTAGCCAGTATTCATTGAAATTTTTAGGTTCCCTTGGAATAACTCTGGAGGAAAAAAATCAGGGCCTCATTCAGGGTTGAAATGTCTGGGAGGTTCTCCCTGCAGTACATGACGAGGAGCTGTAACTAAAGTGATCCAGACAGTCATTCTTAGTAACATCATTGGGACTTTCATCTGATGTGGATGTCCCTTTCTTGCAAATTTGAATGTATTTACAGCTAATTGGTGCTTGCTTTTCATGCTTTTGCCTTGAGCAGCACTGAAGACTTCTTGATGAACCCAACACGATTGTAGCAGTAATTAGTGTTGGAGAAAAAACTCTGATTGTTAATCCAGTTTCCTGTGCATCTTGCTGTGTAACTGAACTGGGGCTGAAGAGCCTATTAACCTAAATTATGCCAAGCGCTCTAACAGCTTTTGTGCTAGGTGTCAAGGATACGAAGAGGAGGGAGCTTGTTTCTCCATGCCAAAGCAGCACAGTGATCCCAGTGTCCTGGCTTCTGCTTCCCTTAGTGCATTTAACTGGAGTTGCATAGTGTTCACCCAGTGTAGTCCTAGTAGTGCAATTTGTTGAGATGGGAGCTATACCTATATCGTAGGTATATGTCAACGACTCTGATAAAATGGGGGAGTTTAGTACAGTAAGTTGTGAGATACTATTAAGTTTCCTGAAAGCAGAGGCACTCTAAAGTAAGTTATAAATACTTTTTGGGGGCCACTTCACACTTCCTGAAACAGTTTAGCTTATTTCGTTCGTTTAGAACAAAATAATTCAAACCTAGAGCTGATATTTCTGGGAAGCATCAGGCAGATTTGTTTTAAAATCACCAAATTATATAGCTATGGATATGGAGGGTTTTGCAGAGAAAAATACAGCTATAACAGCACTGAAGTTGAATTTGACTTTATCTAGCTTTTTATGATACAAGCTGTAGCTTTAATTTACAAAAACTAAACAGAGGTTTATTTGGTGTCATAATTTCAGTATTTTCTACTGTATTACCTTCTGCCAGTAATGTATAAGTATGTTTTCCCTACACAACTGGTTCTTTTTTTCATTAGTTTTAGCAGCATATATTTAAATGCCAGGCTGGATGGGGCTTTGGGCAGCCTGATCTAGTGGGATACCCCTGCCTGTGGCAGGGGGGTTGAAACTAGATGATCTCTAAGGTCTCTTCCAACTCTAAGTATTCTATGATTCTATGTAATCTATATTTCATTTGCCATAAAGGATAGTTTGTTACCTATAAAGTTTTCCATATTGAGTATGTATTCAGTAAAATTGAAGATTGTGATAAGTTAGCCTTTAAAATTCTGTTTCAAGAAGGGGAGACTGGTCTTATGTTCCCTTCATATTCCCAAGTGTGATATACTTCAGTGGAAATCTTATGCATGACAGTGTAATATATACTTAAGCTTATAGGCTATCATTTCAAATTCAAGAACCAAAATCTGTAACTCCGTAGGGAGATTAGCTGCAAAATTAATTCTGAGCACATGCAGCACTTCTTTGAGCCTTTTTGAAAATCAGGTGTTTTTATTTCGTTTCTTCACTGTTGACTTTGGTATCTAATGAGCCATCTAAGGCCAAAGCTGCAGTATTTTATTAGAGGAGGAATTTGTCATTCCTCAGTCTGCTGAAATCGGACTTACTCTCTGCTCCCCTGGTCTTCAGTGGGAGTTTTGCCAGCAAGAAATGCAGGGCTTGGCCCCAAGTTGGTTACATAATGAGGTATTACATGCTTGTGAATGTCAATGACAGCACAAGGTTCAGTGCCCTATTTCATAAAAGCACTGAAATCTACTTAGAGTTGTCAGCTCAGGGAGAGTTTATTAAGGGTGCAAAATCTCATTGGAATGTATGCTTTCTGTTTGAACAGATGATACCGTACATGAGTCAGCCGAGCCATCCCGTGGTGAGAATGCAGCACAGGCACCAAGGATAACCAGCCGGCTTTTGGCAACTCTGTTGTTCCTCTTGGCAATGCTTTTGATATTATAGCACAGTATGCTCTGGCGACCTGTCGCAGAAAATATTAGGGTCTTCGAACATCAAAGATCCACCTAACTGCTCATCCCAGGAAAGGGACTTTATTGTTTTTGCGGATGTCAAAACATTCTTTTTCCCATTTTCCTTTTCCCCTCCCTTTTAGCCTGAACTCAGCAAAAATTTGAAGGGGATAACTAGCTTCAGCACCCATCCCTACCTACCCTGTGACTTTCTTAACCCCTTCATATAAATAAAGGACTCCAAATGAAAATGCCAAACTGTAATAGTGACACTAGTGATTCTTATTTTCCACTGCATTCTCCTTTAAGAAGTCATCTCTGTTAGCTCACTGTGTCATTCATATGTGGGCAAGGAAGAATAGTGGCAGATGCAGTCAGTGAATGATAACAAAAATAAGTGGAAGCCTGGGAGAGTTTTCCTCTCTGATACAGTATTTATGCCTTCTTGTTCAGGACTGTAAGATGATCACGCAAGGCATCATGCCACCATGTCAGGACTGGAGGGAAAATGCTAAGAATAGTTATAATCTAACACCTTATCCTCCTTTTCTGAATTAACAGGCTTCTGCAAGGGAAGGATGATGTCTTTTATAAGACTGTCTTGAAACCTCTTTGACGGTACAATTCATGATTACAAGTAGAAATACTCTCTTTAGTGAGAGGAAGAAGTTAGTATTTAGGTATGTTAGCTCACAGCAGGCAAGGTCAGATTTAGGAAACTTCACTGGGGGTGTGAGTGCCTCTGTTATTTCATTTTAAGGGGATAATGCACACCGGATTATTTTATTTTGAAACAAATCACCGTGGTGCTACAATTTTTTTTCGTGAAATGCAGAGGCACTTGATCAGAATAAAGTGACCTTCCCCAGCGCTGACTTTAGTAGCTGATAGCCTTGGATGCTGCTCTGGGTGTTAATACATGCTAAAAGAGGACATCAGTGTCCAGAGGAAATGTGCTTGGGATACAGGATGTCCAGTGTGCTCTTGATTTGTCTCCCCTGCGAGTTCATCAGTCATGGGAATAAAGTACATGTAAAAGAAGCCAGGACAGTCTAGTAGCATTGGGAATGGGAGTAAGGGAGAGGGGCAGGGAGAAAATAAGTGTGGAATATGAATTCAAGTGTTGGTTTTTAATCTTTTCCCCTTCCAGCGCAGTTTGAAGCTTAGAGGAAACATGTTTATCAGCCAGAGATAAACTAGATGGGCTCCCAAAGACTTAAAATATTTTTTTAAAAATCCACTAGAATAGTAAATACATTATTTAGATATACTTTATGCTGAGAGTGAGTATATATGCTTGTCCTATTTAAACATATGAGAGAAGTGGTAACCCTTGATGCAATTAGGAAATGGGACTGTCTTGTGCGATGAAACTAGGAGTGGCCTTGTTCAAGGGATCTGAGCCTCGGCTGATGTAAAACTGTAAAATTTACCAGAAAGTGCAAACCTTGGGGTGTATTTTGGCTAGGCAGCCATGAAATTTGAACTGCTAAGTGTAGTCAAGGAAATACCAGATGAAGACTGAAACAAAACCAGTGGTAGTTACGTTAAATGTGAAACAAAAGATGGAGCTCATTCAAACAAGACAAAGGTTTTCTATACTAGTTATGATGAAAAAGTCTGCTGTAATGAAGTGGACCAATACCATTAATGGACAGCATTTTATGGGCTTTTTTTGTTTTGTTTTTAATGAAGTTAAAATGAATTTAATGACATTTTTAATGAATGCTTTCCAGAAGTTGAAGCAGCCCATGATTCAAAAAAAATGGGAGGAAACGGAAAATAGAGTTAGGATGTAAAGGGAGATTTTGTGCACGCTAAACTATGACGTGGGTTTGCCTGGTACCATGTAACATGGTCATTTATGGAGGGCCTGTGCTTGCAGGAGAAATGTAGGAAATTTCGCAGACATAATAAAGATCCCAAGTTTAAATGTGTAGGAAAGTCATCATCTCGTTGCACACTGTCTGGTACTTTTCTCTCTATCATGGATATGCTTGTTATATACACAAATACTCCCTGTAGGTAAGAATTTTAAAGTTTTGGATGGTGAGCTTAACCGAAACACACCATATCAAATGTATTGTTAATCAGAATACAGATACTACTGCATGATAGGTAACCATATTGAAATTATAACAATTACAGGCAGTCATTCCAGTAGCAACAATTTCAGGTAGAAATGGTGACTACTTTTTTCATCCTTTGTGTCTGAATGATGTCAGAGTTCAAGATGTACATTTTTGTTCATCCACAGCAAATGATTTTCACTAGTGTTACTCCTGGTAAAATTCACCCCTTCATTTTATCACAGGTCCTGGCTGGGTAAGATGAGGAACAAAGCAAGTGATGCAGCTGCAAGGCAGGTCCCTGCACTGCCTGCGGTGGCTAGGAGTGTACCAACCAGTGTCAGTTTGATACTTGATGGCATCAGGCAATCCCAGTTGTAACAAATGCATAAGTGCTGATGCACTTCCTGTTGCATTGCACATGCTTTAAATGCAAATTAGGTAGATGTTGCTCTCTTCCCCTTTATCTGCTCCAGCTCAAGTCT
This sequence comes from Piaya cayana, assembly GCA_013389865.1. NCBI lineage: Eukaryota > Metazoa > Chordata > Aves > Cuculiformes > Coccyzidae > Piaya > Piaya cayana. The sequence continues at coordinate 11,891 of WAAB01001041.1, read as the reverse complement.
GAGGGGCTGATTCTCCTCAGCCTGGGTGTCTTGCCTACCCCCATGACCTGCACTCCTGGCTGCCAGGCATTGCAACATTGAAGCAGGGAAAATAGGGATCAGTGGGTTTAGTGGATACTGTGTATCCTTTAATAGTCAAGGTAACATTTCGTGTTAGTTTAGAATATTGGTTTGTATTGTACTTGCTTGGATGGCAAAGGAAAGACAAAGGTATGTTCTTTAAATTCTGTATTATTAGCAACCTCTGTTGTATATAGTGTTTGATAATAAAGTATTAATTTGATTCTTAAGTCTTTTGTAAGTGAGAACAATAGACTTTCAGGATAATAAATTCATGTGTTGACTACAAGACAGAGCTTTGAAGCATCAAGTGTGATCATGGCTGGGAACTGAGAGATAAGTGGCCATGACACTGCAGCATACAGGACTCATCTCTGAAAAGTGTTCATCTGTTGCAAGACTTCACAATGTCAAGACCTGGAACAACATGACTTTTGATGATCAGTGTTTTGTCTTCAGTGTTTAAAAGTCTAATGTTGGAGCCCAGTGGTTTCTGTCTTAGTTTTTGTTCTCTTGTATCATGTTTGTTTCTAAAAAGGCTTTGGGGATATACCAGCNTCTCCTCTCCCTTCCCTCCCCCCCTCCTGTTTTTCCTTCTGGTTTTGTTTCCATGAATAGTGTCATGGATGATGTATGTATGTACTTGGTTCCAGAAGAACTAGAAACAAATTTGAGAGGTACTGTGAGTAGATGAGTAGATTGTTTCCTTTCCTATGTAACTGTAGAAGGAAAGTGGTTGTATTTGTACCTGTTGATTCCCACCATTAGCCCTCAAAACTGAACTTAATCCATTGCCTGAGAGAGAAATGGTTCAGTCACTTTCAGAAACTTAGAGTGCTAACCCTTCCTCTCCTTTCGTTATACTTAGGTTTTGTAATCAGCAATTTTATTGTACAACTCTCCACACTTCTCTTCCCTCTTCCTGCCCTTCCTCCTCTCCTGCCCTCCTCCTTTTTTAATTTGATGCTGTGAATGGGCAGATCTTTTTCTGGTCTGGCATCACTGAGTTTTTCCCATGCATTCACCCTCTAGCTTTTCGGACGTGAGACAAATCTCCCTACAATAGGCTTGCTGCCATTGTCTGTACAGTTTAATAGATGCTGGCATGTTGGAGGTTACCCATGAGTCTGCGAAATCTGCTTTCCATACTTATTCTTGACACCCCATTGAAGACACTCATTGTGTATGCATCTGGGTATGAAAGTCCAGCTCAGTGTGGTCCTGTGCTTGTTCTGCCCTGCTTTGCAGTTTCTTTGCACTTATTCATTGAGTGCTGGTTTTGAAATGCTTACATTATATGAACTTTAAAGAAAATGTTAAAAAAACTCCAACAGAACAACCACCCCAAATCCTTACCCCATAAGATCTGTATTTGTATATACACATGTCTGTACAATTATACTTAAATAAAATTAAAGATTTTCATCATTTTAATTGGTTCTCTTAGACTACACTTCTGTTCAATTAATTACGTCTTTATTTTGGGGATGATTTGTACCTACCTTCTTTGTGGGCAATGAGGACTATGAGTGCTTAAAGTGTTAAAGATGCAGTGTACACAACAACTGACTGTCCGGCTGTAACTACCAATATCTTGGCTGATCTGAAACATGGTTGTACTGCTCTCCACCTTTTTTTTAATGTGTTTGTAGCTCTTTCAAATACTTTGGAGAGTAAGGAATTATGTCAGCCAAGTGCTGGGGCATGACGTGGTCTCCATCGTTACTTTTGCCTTGCTTTTAGCTTCCCAAGGGATCTTCCTTACTCTCCTGGGTAACAGGTGGTTGTATAACATAGCTCTTGCTTCTGAGGACTAGAGGCAGCTCGAGAGGTGCACAGCAGGGCAGTTGTGCTTAGTACCTCTCTGCATATGATGCCCCTCAGACTGACATGGAGGTGGGGTGGGGAGTGGCTTTGAAATATCAGTCATGTTTTTCTTTACAAAAGAGAGGAAAAGGACAGAGCAGTGGGAGCTGCATTGATGAAGGAATTTGAGCAAGGGACCTGAAGGGAAGAGGAAGAATGAGAAATGAAGCTACTGGCTGGCTGTTTATCCTACATTTTACTCCTGCTCCTAGAGGCTGATTTTAGTGGCTCTAAAAAGGCAAAGGAGTGGACTGAGGTTGACTTGTATTTAGGTCTGATATGAATGTCTTTGGCAGTATGTGTTCATTAATATGACAGGTTTAGTGTGAGTATTTAGGTCATAGCAGGTGGGGGACACATACTGAAACTTCTAGTACATGCACCGTGCATTCAAAACTCAGCTGTAGTTACACTATGTTGGCACTAAACTGACTGAAAGGTGTTTATTACATTTAATTAGTTGACAGGGCAGCAAGTATTAATTATAACTTACTCTAGCCTTCTTTACAAGTAAGAAGTGACAGCTTGGTGAGAGGAGACAAGTATTTGATTTACCAGATTTTCTTCCTCTGGAACTGTGATGGTGTTACTGGAGCAGAATTCTGAGTAAGTGACACATGTTTGGTATGTGTTAAAATAATAGCCATATCCAGAAAATACCATGCAGTCTGACACACTTAATAGTCTTTGTTCAGAAGACACTGCTTTTGCAGAGAATGGTATTTAATTTTGCTGCATTAGTGTGCACAATGGGCATCTGTCCTTCATCTTTGTGCTTGCAGAGTATCTCTGAGGGCATACTCAGGAATATTCAGGCATGCATCATACCACTATGATATGGTTGTGTGCCAAAAAAATTTTATTCATTCAAAACAAAGCTTTGATTTATATAGGTTAGAGATGTAAGCAACTGCAACGGTTGAATTTTTTTACAGGCTTTTAACAGCACAGGACTGAAGAGTGCCTCCATCCTTACAACTCATAATTTTCTTAGCATTTGCCCTTTACTAAGAAGTTTAGTTTAAACCACCATCTGTTTTTATTATAGGTCTATGCCTAAGAGCTCAAATCAAGACCCAGTCTTCACTGCAAAGGCTTTGGTACAGACAGTGCTTGTAGGAGACAGCTATTTATGATTGTTTAATTTCAGCATAATTTTGATTTGCTGCTACAGATCAAAGTAAGTTGAAATGTCATCTTTTCATTAAAATTTTCTCATAGACCAGAAGCTTTTAATACAAAGTATTAGATGCAAAAATGCCTTTTAAAGAAAAATGGAAGCACGTTCTCATGTCATTTGGTTACACAAGGAGGAATATAAATACAAGAAATATAAAGGCAGCAGGCTGGATATGTACTTGGAGGGAAAGAATAATTTTCTGTTTTGCCTTGAACTTAATTAAGGCATGCACTGGATTCAAGATCAGAAGAACAGAGTGATTTCTCAATGTTGATCCACCTTGCAATGTAGCTGAAATAAAGGAGGTGAGGAATGTGTCTCTTTCTGTATTTGCAGGCTTAAGCATGTTCTTACAGGCAACTGTCTTTCAGTTCTTATATTCAAAGCGTGTTCTATCTAAGTGCTATTTTCTGGGACACACTTGCCCACTTAGCAGTATATATATTTTCTAGTGCTAATTTTAACATTTGAACACAGACAAAACTGCTGTTGGCAAAATTGAAGGTTTTGTCTGCACCATATTGGTAAAAAGGAAGGTCAAGCGAATCAATAGGATACTGTAGTTATAAGCATTTGTTCTATTGCTGAGAGCCAATTGTGCCTTTTGTCATGTACTGTAACTTGGAGTGTCTTAACTAAAGGCTCACTGATTGCATACTCCAAGAAGTTGAGGAGGGGCTCTTTTTTTGTTTCTTCTCACTGTCACTTTACCTATTGCAAAACAAAGGAATATGAAGACTAGAAACTGCTGCAAAAGCAACACACTTTTAGGCCTGAAGTCACAACCCTGATGTGATACTGAAGTTCCAATCCTTTTATACTTTAGTATGGAGAATAAATGGAGTACTACCTACTGCAAATGGCTAGCTGTGTTCCTGCAGGAACTGTTCTTGCCTGAGGAGGATCAAAAGAATTAGTCCCTTGGCTGAGCATGAATGCTTCAGTGGAAACTTGGCATGTTGTGCATTACCCAGCACTGCATGTTTTTGAATGTTTCTGTTTACTGCAATGGAGATGGGGAAGAAAGAGAAAGCTCATTCAGTTGCAGATGGCTGAGCAGCAGTGGGAAGTACATTGCAGACTTAGAGCCAAAGAAATGGCTACTAGAGTAAACTGCCCATGAGTCTTGCTTGTTTGCTGAAATTCATAAAAATATTAAACATAAATTTGTCAACATGCCAGATTATGTTCTTTGGAAGTTTTGCTTTGGTTAAGGACTATGCTTGTGGAAGTCAGGGAAACATTTACCATTCAGTCAGGCCAACATTAATTAGTTTAGAAAAATCACTAACACTTAAAAACACACACCTGACTTTGGTGTTCTAGAACAGGAAAAACTTTAAATCTTGCACTCAGCTCCTCAAGGCTATATCTGGGACTGTGCACATGGAGCAGACAGCTCAGGATTTTGAAGAATCGGGCCTCTGTGAGAGATCTCCTGCCATTGCTGAGCACTCTGTGTGGGAAATATTTCTAATGATGGTTTTTAAACTTGGGTTTGGGACTAAACTTTTGTTGTTTTATCTTTGTCATCGAAAAGATCCTGAAGCTGTTTCAGGAGTGCAGATCCAGATTAACTTTCACAAGGCAGGATATAGCTAAAATTTGATTTAGGATGACTACCTTAAAAGAAGATTGAATAAGAGCGTGGATCATGCATGATGTTAATAGTTAACATTTAAATGTGAAGCAAACCTGGATGACCCATGCAGTCATGCTCATCAGGTTTTGTACATAATTTTATAGTATCCAGGTGCTTGTGCAGACTTGTATTACAAAAGACCTTGAATTCCCCTTGACACAGAAGCAAAAACAAGCATGAATATCATCCTTGCTGGTGAATACATGCTTCTTTTGTAATTGTTTATTTAATTAGTTATTTTGCATTTGTTTGCAGGTTAAAAGAAATTAAAGCCATGCACATTTCCTGTGCTCTGGTCTCATTAGACAGATTTCCTCCAAACTCCTGTACTCCAGAGAAGTTTTGCCAAGTGGCTCAATAAAATGCATAGTATGAATATTTATGCTGTTTTAATTATAGGATTTTTGCATCCATGAATAATAAAGGTTTTAACAGGAACAGATAACAAGGTTGGCACAAAACAGTGGAGTGTTTAATATAGTAGCCTCTCAGTGGGGGGAATCCATTGAGAGCAGCAGGTAGTGCATACCTCCCCTTCCTTTTCCCCTAGCACCAAAATTAGTCTGATGGGACATGCAGATCTTTTTGAGAAAGCAGGTGTTTTGTCTGTGCTTTGTACTACAGCCACCTCTTACATGCTTTGTTTGAGAATGCTCAAGGTTTTTGACCAAAAATGACCTTTGACTTTTTAACTGTATTGCAGATACTACCCAGCAGTGTTTGCATTTGAATCTGAAGCTACCACTTTGCTTTGTCTGTTCAGGACCAACTGACTGACAAGCATTTGCAGGTTACAGAGGTTTGGGGTTCTAAGTCAAAGCAGCGTAGTTTTCATCACCTAAAGCAAGGAAGGTTTTCATCACCTAAAGCAATCCCTGCTCCCCACTTCATCTGAACGATGCTTACTGATAGGAGATCTCTTTAAGGTCTTATTTTTGGTTAGGTACAGGAAAACTGCAGAGTCCTAAAGACCACAGCCCTCTTTTGATATGTCTGTAGACAGCAACTAAGAACCTGATTTCTTTTAGTGTCAAAGTGACATGCTGTAAGGTCACAATAATTGCACATTGGGAGGGAACATCAGGTATTTTACTTTTTGATGAATATTACAGCAAGGGTCTGTTACGTGTTTACTACATCTAAGGGTGCTAGACCTGTGGGAGCAGGTGTCAGGCAATGTACCTGTAGATAAATGATACCAAGCAAGCAAACAAACATCCGCTTAAAGGACCTCTGTGCTAACTCTTTCTCTCTTAGCCAGAACTTCTCTGCACTGTCAGACTATTTCACAGCCGTCTCTGCTGCCACTCGCCCAGTAAAAATGCTTATTTCAGAGGGTGGTTTAAATCCTGCGTAATTGCTGTCCATTCCATATTTTTTCCACTTGGAGATAACAGAAACCATTTGCCTGAATTTTGACCTTTGACCAAGCCTCTTCTTCAAGGCTGATGTTCAGGGCTGCACCCCACTGCTCATCGCACACAATGTTGCCTGCCACAATACACATCTGATGAATGTCAGGCCTCAACTGGGCCACAGATAGCAGCCTTGCTCTCAAAGTAAGAGCTGAAAGCTGATTCAGGTAAGAGCTGCACTGGAAAAGCTGCGTAGGATAGACATTGGGAGTCTATATGAGTCAGAGCACCAGAAGATGTCACATGCATTTAAGGTAAAAATAGAGGAATTTATTACAGCAAAACTATTTTACTTTTTTAAAAAAGAAATCATTTAAAACAGTGACTTGAAAGAAATTGCAGCTGGTGCTTTTAAAATATTTAATTTGCATGGATGGACAGTCAGGGAAATAAAAGAAGACTTTTGATCTTCAGGGCAGACTAAAATAAACCAACACAGATCTTACATTACTTGGCATCTTCTCCATATGGAAGCTTATTTGGTGCTATAGCTAACACTCTCAAAGAGAAGAGAAGAAAAATTCTTCAGAATTTAAACTATTTTAAAGACTGTCATCAAGGGGAAATAAGTTTACTATGAAGCAGATAGATTCTTTTCTGTATGAGTTTATACATAATACACAGCCAGTATAATGGAGCAAGTTGTCTCTGACAATATTATCTGGTTGTCTTGCCACTGTTTTTTTTTTTCTTTTTGCATACTTTCAGTGAAATCTTGTCCCAGAAGACACCACAAAAACTATTTGTTCTGTTTTAAATATAATTATAAGAAAAAAAACCACAAAGGAGCAAATTAGGGAAAACAACCACTATTCTGGTTTCAACTCTCTCAGGCAACAGGTAGCTGTCTTAAATGTGTTGTTTAATACCCTGAGGAATACAAAACTCTATTTTGAGATGTAATGCCACTTACTAGCTGCTCATGCTTCAGGATGTTGAGTACATTACAAGAACTCTGCATTTCCCTGCTCCTCTCCTGAATAAATCTTGGAGTCTGAAGAAGTTGCTGTGGAAGAGACTAGAATGAAAACATACACCTCTGCCACGTGAACCACCTGTTGTACCTGCAGAGACAGACTAGCACAAGTCCTCAGAATATATATCCCAAACACTAAATCTGGAATTGAGGAATTGGAAAAGTTGAAGTTTTCAGAAACGGAAAAAATGCAAACAGTCTTGCAATATAGTTTAGGGGGGAAAATTGGAGCAAAAGTATGTTCTAATTGAGTGCCCTACATAGAATTCAAAAAAGAAAGCCATTCTTGTGGCAGAGTGGCAGGGCTTGGAGACTCCCAATTAGAATCTTCTGAAGGAGGGAGAAAATATACAGTGACTCACTGGGTAAGCAGTTTCCATTTGGAAAAAAATAGGCAAGAAATATTAACATGCCAGATTTGGGAGCTGTTTACATCACCACAATGAACTGCTTATTGCATATACAAAATGAGCACCAAGCCTGGAAACCACCCTGTCTCATCAAACCTCAGAGTATCCACTGTTAGTTGAAAAGAGCAAGTGAGAAACAATGCAAGCATTTGAAACCTAGCAATAAACAGAGAGACTTCATGAACTGACCATCTAGCTTCTAATTTCTAGTCTGTCTCCAACTATATTAAGAGGGTAGAAAAGAGAGGGTAGAAAACTAGAGCAAAGTTAAGGAAATACATTGGCAGACTACTCTCTCCCTTTTGCCCAACCCCAGAAGGCAGTCATTTCTTAGTAATTAAACTTGAAAGCATTCCCCTGGAGAGATGATGTGACAAAGATGTTTGACCTGAATGGTAGTGCTCTCTGTGTGTGTGTATGTGGTTGAAAAACCTCTACACAGACAAAAACTCATATGATACACTATTTTTAACAGAAGAAGGTGACCATAGCTATTAGAAACAACATATTCATGGGTAAGGGTGTTTCAGGCCCTAAGGAATATTGTAAACAGATTGTCAGGTTCTGCTGAGCCCAGCAATTGAACTTGGAAAACAGAGCTTAATTTTGCCCCAAAGTGTTAACTCTAATAGGCTGTGGCTCCACTGTGGACATACTAGCAGAGTAAGGATGGAGGAAATAGGCACTCTGGGGACTTCTGAGCTTCCATTTCATCCCAACCCAATATTTTTCCCTATGAGCCCTGTTTGGCCCTCCACATGGAAACAGGGAGGCTGAAAAGCCTCCTAAGATGAACATTTCTTATCTTTAAGACTTGAGGCTGGCATTGTTCCCTGGCTGGTTCCCATAAAATTATTTAATATACATTTTTTTTCTTGTCTTTGCTCTTCCCTCACCCAGTTCTGCTTCCTTGAATGTCTTTATATATAGCAATTAATTCTGCGTGAGGGTGGAGGGAAGGACAGCATTTTTTTCTGGTGGGTAGATATTCTCCGAATCAGGAAGCTCTCTCTGTAAGGTATAAGTTACATGGAGCAGAGGACAGACACAGCTAGAAAAAGACAGTAACAAGTAGTTGGGGCTCTTTCAATGGCTACTAAGCACTGTCTTTTGCCAGTCCGAAAACCTAGGGGTTTTTACTTAACTAGAATTCATTGACCCCTCCCTAAATTTGTTTACCCAGTGTGATTTCTGTCAGATGGATAGTGATCTTGTTTTCTTCAAAGCTTTTCTGTAAGTGTCATTTCAAACTTAGTTCTTTGCTGTCACATCACACACAGCTTGTGCCATCTCCATCTGCTGAGAAACACAGCTGGGAGGTTAAAACCACTTGTGATGCCTAGTACTCCAGAAACACTCATCTTAAAACAAAGCTCTCGAAAATAGTCTGCCAAATGGCATCTTTGTAAATCTCTCTGTCTAATATTACAGGAAGGAGCAGGCACCAAAAGCTCTGTGTGTGCAAGGAGAAGCAATCACCAGCTACACATCTGAAGCAAGTAAGAAATGTTAATTAGCAAAATTCTGTAAATAGGAGTGTTTTAAAGATCTGTCCGCTCCTATTTTTACATGGCAATATCCTCTTTCAATGGCTGTTAAAACCAAAAATTTGAAATAATAGGAAAGGTTTGAGGGGGTAAAAAATGAACTCAAAGTCTGAACAGTTACATATAATTCTTTACTCTTTCTGTAGGTAGTTAGATTGGACTGTTCTAAAATTAGCTGTAATTTACATAACATATTTTACTGTTATAATTTACTGTCTGTATGTATAGCCATGTCATAACAATCTAGGGTTTTCTTTTTATTTTTCCCTTTGGTTGGAGTTTGTGATGTGTATGAAAAACAAGTCTAAGTCATGCACTCTGTGTTCCAAAAGCACAAACCAGATGAAGAGACAGTGGGTTGTTTCAAGTTTAGAGCACTGTTTGATACGATAATTCCGGACTCCAGGAGTTAGCCTCACCAACTCTTGCTTTTTGCCTCTTAACTGAACAAAACAAAATGTTTGGAGTGACTGATAGATTAAAATACTCTTCTATGTGTGCACACTCGGTTCTAAATTAAGGCTGGCCAGAAATCTGTTCAAACAACATGACACTTCTTGTTTTACATATTCATCAAACAAAGGCAGAAACAGTCAGCTACAGGGCTTGAAAGTTGCTATATGTACACTCTGCTGCAGCAGAACAAACATAAAATAAGGTCATTTCACTGCATTTTTTTTGTTTTGGGAGGATTATAGCTCTCACAACACAATAGGGCTTTGCTTTCCAATACAATTGCTACTTAGGAACAGTTTTGAAACTTCTGTCAGCAAAGATGTCTGGACAGTAATTACCAGAACAAAATTCTCAGAGGTCATGAGTGGATGCTTCCAATTCCAAAACCCATAACAGGGAGACATCTCTACCTGTCAAGACATGAAGCATGAAATTGTTGGTGAGACAGATTAAGGTAATTTTTATTGGACTGAAATGTGTGAAACTTTCACTGTACCATGTGTTCAGCTTGAGCCCAGATGTTAGTATGTGTTTCAAACACATACCATGTCCATATCATGCTGCTCTTCAGAATTCTTCTGCCTGCCTAGAAAATGTGTTTAAGTAGGAACTGCAGAAGTGTTTCTGAGAAGATTTTGGTGCACCTTTTCTCCATTATTCTATGAAGTAAAGTTGGCAAAATTTTAGTGACACAAGTATGAAGCTTGTAGTATGATCTGCCCAAAAGCAAGAGTACACATCAGGCTTACTTCTTATGGAGAGAAGCATTCAGGAGGCAGCAAGTTTTTCAGGCTGTGTCTGATAAAGACCAGCCTTGGGTCTGTCATCCTTTGTTCACTGTGACATTTGATCATTCAAGAAACAGATAGAGAATACAAAATAAAAGTAGAACAAACTGATAAATTGGTATGATGTACCTGTTTTTCTCAGATTTTAATTCAGTGTCTGGCAAATTACCACTGGTTCCTTGGATGTCTTTGTGAGGTGTGATACTGGGCTCTGTACCATCTGGGCAACTGGGATAATAGCAACTTAGTTGTGCTAGGGTAGCAAAAAAAAAAAAAGTCACCTGAGCAAAGCTTCTCAACATCTTAGGCCCCAAATATGTTGGACAGGCTGCTGTGTTCACATAGAGATGCTTATGCCTGAAACTGTCCTGTTCAAAGTAAGCTTCAATGTTTTTTCAAAACATAGCAATTCTACAAAGACATGTTCTTTGCAGTCTACAGTCTGCTGTTCTTGGAATAAGCCAGGCGTTTTTTTCTGGCAGAAAAGACTTCAGAATGAAAATGAAAATGAACAAGATTTCTTGCAGGTCATCATCCTACTGAATTACATGATCATTTACGTGTACTAAGGTGTATATATAAATATTTAAGACTATACCTTAGTGCTTAGATCTGTGACAAATTGTGTCCCACAGAATCAGTGCTGTTTAGTATTTTCATCAGTTATATATATAGCAAGTTTGAGTGCACCCTCAGCAAGTTTGCAGATGACACCAAACTGAGTGGTGCATTTACCACACCAGAAGGATGGGACGTCATCCAGAGGGACCTGGACCAGCTGGAGAAGTGGTCCTGTGTGACCATCATGATGCTTAGCAAGGTGAAATGCAAGGTCCTACACCTGGGTCAGGACAATCTGTGGTTTCAGTACAGGCTGAGGGATGGCATGATTGAGAGCTGCCGTGCAGAGAAGGACTTAGGGGTGCTGTTTGATGAGATGCTCAGCATGAGCCAGCAATGTGTGCTCATGGCCCAGAAGGCCAACCGTATCCTGGGCTGCATCAAAAGAAGCATGGCCAGCAGGTCAAGGGAGGCGATTCTCTCCCTCTGCTCCACATTCATGAGACTCCACCTGCAGTATTGTGTCCAGTTCTGGAATCCCCAGCATAAGAAGGATATGGAACTGTTGGAACAGGTCCAGAGGAGGGCTATGAAGATGATCAGAGGAATGGAGCACCTCTATTATGAGGACAGGCTGAGGCAGTTGGGGTTGTTCAGCCTGGAGAAGAGAAGGCTCCAGGTAGACCTTATAGCAACCTTCCAGTACCTGAAGGGAGCCTACAAGAGAGCTGTGGAGGGACTTTTTACAAGGATGTGTAGTGATAGGACAAGACAGTGAGATGGCTTTTAATTAGTAAGGGGGGAAGATTTATATTAGACCTTAGGAAGAAACAGTGAATGGATTCTCATTATGTTCTAAAATTACCTCCATTTATCGACCGATGTCAAGTCAGACTGGGTGCTTTTGCCTTAAACATTTTGTCCAATAGGCAACAGTGCAGGACCATCTGGGGGCCAGTTACAAGTAGTGTTCCTCAGGGCTCAATACTG
>WAAB01001039.1:1447-68746 GCA_013389865.1 Piaya cayana | reverse complement strand
AAGAATTTTTAGCTCCCTGAATAATAACTCCTTGAAATTTAACTGGACTCAGGTGCTAAGTTCATAGATTTCAGAGAGATTATCTAGCATTTGAAGTATTTTACAACAAACTCCTGTGCAAGAATGAACCATATGGAAATGTCCATCATCTATGATCCTTGGAAAGACTTCTCCAGTCTGTTAGGGATAGAGTTCCTTGCAATGAGAAGAATAGACATTTTGAATTCGAGAAGTTACACAAAGTTGCAGAGCTCATGAGGAAAGAGGAACAGATGGTTTCACTAATGAGTTTTCTAAAGTACATACCCTGTCCTTGGTGGACACAGTGCAGTAGCTAAAAAGTCTCATCGATTATTTTCTTAAATGATTAGACCTTTCCCAAACAAGTTTATGTAGTCAAATTGTATTAAACTCTAAAATCAATGCGTAAGAGTTCTGGCATTTTTTTTTCTTTTCAGAGGTGATTTACCTGTTGAAATGCTGTTAAAAAAATACCCAGATTTTCTTTGAGTCATAGCAGTCTCAAGACAATCATGAAACTGAATTTCCAGCTGTTAACAGACATTACATAATAACTTATGAAAACGCAGCAAGCTGAGTGATGTTAGGCATCAATAAATAGCTATTATTGTAATGCTGAAGTAACTTCAACATTTTTTTGGGATTGTCATCTTTAAAAACAGATATTTGAAGTACACTGAACAACAGGTAACTTAATTTTTTTAAGAAATCGATTCAGTTGCTCATCCTGTGGTAAATCAGTATCACTATATGCAGTAATATAGTTTGCTTCTACAAAAAGTGAAAGACTGCTGTCCACCACAGATCCCTCCAGTACTGAAGCATTTCAACCACATGTATTCTGTGATTACAACCAAGAGATGCCATTCTGCAATGTCATTACTCTGAATTCTCGAGAATACTTTACTAGCAGAATATTTTGTATTGCCACATCAATTCAAAAGGGATGCTTTGCAGTGAAGAAGTTTTATCATTTGTAAAACCAGACACGTATATTAGACGTTTACTAGAGCAAAATAAAACTCTGATTTTGTACCTGAATTTTATTATTTAGATGTACATTATAACTGTTCATTCTCTCTGATGGAGATAAATATCTACATATCAATGTTCAAGTGACAGATACTACACCTCCCCATTTAATTAAGCATCTGCTTTGTGTGATCCATGCTTTTCTTTTTCAAAATCCTAATTCTTTGCTGCAGACTTAGCAGTTGTGCAAGAAAGTTATGGCAAAAAACCCCCAAACCTGCTTCTCAACCTGCAACATAACTTTTAGAGAGTCACAAATCCTGTTGTAAATTCCTGGTCTTTTGAATTATGAATACACGATCCACAACTCCACAACTGTTTCCTGTACATAATTAAAGCAATCACGTCTCCCTTCACATGATAATAGGCTAGAAGGAGAATAAGGTGAGTGAGGGAAGTACATGGAATGATTCCGTGTCTCAGTGTGTAAGCAAGATTTGATATTCCCATGGACAAACACTACATTTGAGTGGGTTACAATGAAAGAAATACTTAACACACACACATACTGCCACTCCTTAACTTACTAACTGAAGCTGTTAACAGAATACTTGAAATTAAAACAAATATATATATATATTACAGGTCAGGGTGAAATTCTGTCTCTGATGACAGACAATTTCTGGCAGTCTTTGGAATATTAAATCCTATTTATCTCAGAGATAAAAGTATCTTCAAGAGTATGTATGGCAAGAAAAAAANACATCTTGATTTTCTATCATTTCTGGAACAAGCCCTGCCATTCCACATTCAACACTAACCAAAAGACAGATCAGTAGAAGCCAGTTTCCATGGTGGATGGACAGTTGCGTTACCTTGTGTCGCTTGCAAGAGAAAGAAAAAAACAAAATAGGAAAAAAGCCACCAATTCATTCTTTCTCTACAGTGTTGTTATAGGTCAACTAAAGTTATTTAGTGTTAAATGAAGCCTCATGAAATGTATTTATCTTTATAGGAACAAACCTTTCTTTTGTAAACACATATCACAAAGAGGCAAACTATATGAGTATATGACTCAGCCCACAACTTTTTTAATTGACTTTTTGTATTGAGAAGCCTACACTTGCTCCATAGAAACTGAATAAGGAAAGAAAAAGAATAAGGCAGCACTAGGTAACCTACCCTTGACTCCTCCCAGACAGTCTAATTCAAAACTGTCACCTTTATCTTGTATTACAGTGTTGGGGAATTTTCAAGTATCCCACGCTCTTCCATTACTCAAGGTTTAGCCAAACTTCCCACTACTAGTTCCCAGCTATTAAATAAATAACACACCCGCTGGCACTGCCAAAGGCACTGCAGCTGTTTGGAAGTTAAAAAACCTCCATACTTCATTTCAAAATCATGACAAATTATTATGGTTCTATTTCATTACTTTATTTTCCGTTAAGATAATTTTTGGGAGACATCATATGACTTAAAAGTATAAAGCTCTTATGAGCTTTAAAAAGCATAAAAACAATAAGCAATGATAGAACTTGCTAACAACAACTCTAAAATCCTCAAATATTTCTGGAGTATTAGGCTGCATATTGGGTTACTCGCCCATTAACTGTAACTCCTGTAAGACAAAATTGGAGCAATTTTTTTCCTCATGAAAATAGTTATCAGCAGGATTCCGTGCCCAAGGTTCAGCTTCCTGATAGAAGCCAAGTTCCTTTTGCAAGCATGGATTGCTTGGTATTTCCGAACAAATTAGTTGTCATTGGTGAGTGTAGCTCTAAGTTAAGGGTTTACCAAATATTTGTAAGTAATTTCAAATGTTAAGTTGAATATAGTGCAGTTCGACAGCATTGCTCATGTGTGAGTGCATCACTCCAGTTTTGTAGCTATAAATGCTTTCTGAAATACAATCATTATTCAGAATCACCACCAATATTTCTAAAGGAAACGATTACTTAAGGATATTTTAAGTATTTTTCCTGTCGTCTTTGATAAATAATTTTCATCTGGTAGAATTTAAGTGGTCTATTAATGCTAGTTGGTAAATTAAAGAGGATAAAGGTTCTGAAGTTACTCTGTTCTGTTGTATTAACTTAGTTTTTTTTCAGTCGTAGCTATGGCTAACTGAACATTAGGCACTCATTCTTTGGTGTAAGATTTTTTTTTTTAAAAGAAATCTAATTGAGTGTTTTACAGACCCCTGCCAAGAATTCAGGACAGGAATGTGCAATGGTACTTCTCCTCTACATCATAAAATATACACTTGATGGTTGTCAAAAGAATCTGAATACTGAAACAATACTCTCTCCTTACTATACCTTTTAGATGTGGCATTTAGGGACATCTCAGTGGCTTAACACAAAACATAGATTAAGTTTAATACTTAATAAATAATTCACTATGCTTTTGGCACGTTGTCTAAAGAAATATTACTTAATGCTCCTGAAGAATATGGCTTGGTTAAAGGACTGTGGTCCTGTGAATTTGTAACGTTTTTCTACATTATATTTTTGTTCAACTGTCCTTGTTCTATAAAAGACATGAAAGAAAATGTGAGGAAAATACTGAGAATTTGTATAGCTGAAACTTTCAAGCTGCAGCTTAGAAATACTGACCTGAACTACAAGTTTTTAAAAGCTACAGCTGTGTGCAATTCATCTGCATAAATTATGAGAAACTTATCCCTTGGATCTTATAGAAACTACATGAATAACTACAATTGCATGGCTAAAATAAATGAACATTAAAGGATAGATGCTTCATTTCAGAGCAAGTTTGTACCACATACCCTCTTCACATACCTGAAGAACAGTGGGAAAGAAGCCACCAAAGGTTGTATGAGTTGAATCACTTAAGTAAAATAATCCTCAAAACCGCATTGTTTACTGTTGTGTTGTTATAAAATAGGAATTATTGCATGAAGTAAACAATCACATCCATGTATTCAACAGGCTTTACTGCATTAAGGGTGACATCTCTGACAGATGACCTGGCATTTGCCTTTGTGTCATAGAATCATAGAATAACCAGGTTGGAAGAGACCCACTGGAACATCGAGTCCAACCACTCCTATCAAACACTAAACCATGCTCCTCAGCACCTCGTCCGCCTGTGCCTTAAACATCTCCAGGGAAGGTGACATTAGGAAGTTTAAGCTCAAAAGCTATTTCAGAAACATCCTTGAAACTAGCTGCAGCTCCTTTTGGTAATCAACAACTCCTAAAAATTAGATGAAAACTAAGACTGCTGTTGCACTAAGGCTTTGGCTAGATTAAGCTGCTATTTTGATTACATTTAATATAATGATTAGAACAAAATAAGGGCTGGTTCTTAAGTAGATAAAGCAGGTACTGACAATGTTTTCTAAAGACAAGTGCACTCAGATTTAACCTGATTTAATACTCATTAAACACAGAACATGCAGAAGATTTCAGAAAAGTATAGTTAATGTAAAAAATATGGACTTAATTTCTCACTCTTCAGTGAGAACTAAAAAGGAGAACATAATAAATGGAATTTTCTGTAAGAAATTATCTGCATGTTTCAAGCACTAGACTTTACAAGATAAGTTGTTGCAACAACTTAGCTGAAAACAGTTCTGATGGAACCTATTTACACTGTTAAATTTTTGTGGCCTGTCTATTTATAAATAAACCTAAAAAAATTCAGTTCTCTGTGTCCAGTTCAGGGCTTCCCAATGAAAGAGACATGGGAATAAGACCAGGGGAGATCACTAAATGGACTGGGGCAGGAGAATATGGCAAATAGGAAAAGGCATCAAAAGTTAGGTTTGTTCTGCCTTGAAAAGAGAGAGTCAAGGGGACAACATATCGCAATCTGAAACTCCCTGCTCAAAGACTACAGTGAAAACACAGATGTGCTCCTCCCAAGAGTGCAGAGAAAGTGGTTAATAAACAATGAAAACTTGTTGGAACATTGGAAAACCTGATCAGATATTAAGAGAAAATTAATTATTTTTACAACAAGAGAAGTCAAACACAGGATCAGAAAGATTACAGAACCTTAAGCTTGAGATCTATCGGTGATCTAATGCTCAAGCCACAAACATCCTCATCTAAATAAACCACTGTGACCAGGGGGTTTGATTAGACATCCTCCCAAAATCCTTCTCAAACTAAGTTGTGGTACGATTCTACAAGAGCAAACAGTCTTATCAAAACAGAGGAAAAAATATAGAGTGACAAAATCGATGTTACTGATTTATCATTTGGTTTGTCTTGCTGATTTTTTCTCCTTGGTTGTTTGGGTTTTTTTAATTTATCCTCCAAGTCACTGTTGTTACACTAAACATTTGCCTAAGTCTTCTGCTATAAAATAAAACATTCCTTTATTCAAATGTAATGAAAAGCTCATTATGACTTTCCAGCTACCAGTGCAAACAGTGTACTTAACCGAACAGTAATTGTATTGGTCTTCCTTCTATTCCAATACTGCTCTGAAACTTGTGTCCCTCAAATGAATAATTACCTACAAAATAATTAAATGTTGCTGATATGGTCTACTCATCCCACTTGTACATAGAAACAGCAAAGTCTGTCTTCCCTGAAATCTATCTCCGTCATGTTGGATAAGCTTACTGCCCATCACAGGGCTGGCATCGATCCCTACTCAATTACAGATGAACATAGCACCATATTAAAAGACAAATAAGGTTTAATTTTAATCACAGGCAGCCTGTAAGTCCATGTCCCATTATAGATTAAAAGAACCAATTATTTTTAAAAGTAAAGACTTAATGAAAGGCCTGACTAATACATAGACATGATGCTCCCTCTGCATTCCAAACGGGGCTCTGCAGTAGATGAAATTGCTGCAAGGAATCTAAGCAAGGCATGGGGATGCATCTTGGAGAAGAATGTTTTTTCTTCAAATCACAAACGCACTTTCTCAATGGGTTTTCTTTATTGAGATAGCTCTTTCCAAAGTGTAACATCACAGACCATTTATAGACAACAAATTAACTCCATGGCCAGAGCTTTATTGTTACTAAGACAGAGTAAATGCAAAATAATTGCACTGAAGCAGAGCGAAATTCCACACTAATGACTCAGAATGCTGCTGAAATCACTTTATCCCACATTCAGAAAGGTAGTTAGGAGCTAATTCTCATTTGAATTCAATGAGAGTTGAGCACCTAAACATCTCTGAATCTAGATGGTTTAGTCTTCCATCTGTAACAACAGGAGTTGGCTTGCATAATTAACTCAAGAATCTAGGTTATCAGAGATCTTATTTTCTTGCTATTCATTCTGTACCACTAGTTTCCAAGCTCCCTTGTTTATTGAGTGACTATAATGCTTGTGAGACTGTGAACTAATAAAAATGTAGCTATCAAATGCTGTTGGTATAAGCTCTGAGGAGGTGAAGAGATAAATGTGCATTTTTGGAGAGACATCTACTCACTGGATAATCAGTCAATGGTGTTGGCTAGTGCTATGAACATAAATCTACTTATACTGAGAAAATATAAGAAGCCATGGATATAAGAAGATAGCATCTCACTTCTTATAGCTTTTTTTAATATAATGACATGCTCTTCTTTAGGAATTTTGCATATATTGTTCAATCAGAAATGCTTTCATGCATGGTGAATTCTCCTGATTGCTTTCTATATTTAAACTTACCCTCTTTAGAAGGGTTAAAATCAAAGCACTATTTACCAACACAGACATTGTTGTTTCAATCTTGCAACTACTACTCACAGTTAAAAAGATAATTAATACCAAGACTTCCTTGTCTATAACGTACCAGCTTTTATCTGCCCCTCTGATCTTTGAGGAAATGTATCAAATAAAACACTTGCTAGGTCTGTATAAAGACAACCTCAGAAAAAAAACCATATGTATTTCTCAAATATTTTAAGCATCTCACTTCAAAAGGTCACTTAAAATCCTTCTGATGATAAACAAAAGGCTTGGAAAAACTTCTCTTCTACTTAAAGTCATTTCTTATTATCTTGCTAAATTCCCTTTTTTTGTCTTCACTGATCCCTGAAGGAAAAAAAAATCTCAAGATTATCTACACTTGCTAGATATTCAAAAAGAGAATGTAAGAAAACAGCAGCTAGTGCTACAATGGAAAACAGAAACTCATAAGGCAGATGCAATGCTAAGATTCAGCTTAAGTAAAAATTCAAATGCCTTCATTTTTCAGCTGGGATCCTACTCAGTGTCTCATACACACATACATGCACAAAAATACCTGAAAATAGTAACACAATCTATCAGGCTTAGGGATAACCAGGCTGGTGCAGAACAGAGTCCTTAATTTCAGGCTGCAATCCTACTGATTTTTAACTTACATGTTGCTTCAAATACCACAAGTTGCAGTTTTTAAGATAAGCACCAAAATCTTTTATACAATGTTCTGTAGATAGTTCTTGCTGACAATGCTTAAAAGATACAGAAAAGCCAAGACTTTGTTAAATTCCTGGACAGAAAAAAGCTATGAAAACAAGAAAACATGAAGCACACAAACTCCTGTGTCAGCCTATCCTTCATTAGCAATAAACGGATATAACAGATTTTTGAACAGGTAACAGGTTTCAACAAAAATATAGAATATGCTAAGGTGCAAATCACACTTCAGCTGATCCAATGTCAGATCAAGTCAAGACCTAGATGAACCACAATTTTAGGATCAACAAAATAAATTTATTGTGCTGAATTTTAGAAATATGAAAATAGTTTACTGCTTTCAAACACCAAACATATCAAACATGACATCTACTGTCACTCAGTTTTGGAAACTTTCCAATTCATTGCCACCTATTCTAAATTCTATCAGTGACTTCTTTGTAGAACAAATATATTTATAGACAAAAAAACCTAGAGGAAGTATCCAGTAGCTTCAAAATCTACTTGCAGTCACAAGTTTTGACTTGTGCACTGATAATGTAAGCTGAAAGCTCACACTGAAAATGTCACCTCATATATTCTTACTCTTGAAGAATGTTGCCTTGTGTTCCAAAGCCTCACTTAGAGGTTTTAGCAAAACATTAGCCAAGTAGTTGTCCACGCTGTCAACTAATTCCTCGTACACATCTCATCTCTGTAAGCAAAACACTACTCATAAACTGCCCTTCAGGACGCTATGTTATAGAATCATAGAATCACCAGGTTGGAAGAGACCCATCGGGTCATCAAGTCCAACCATTATCATACATACATCTTCACAGAACCCACTGACTAACTTTCACATTCTGTGCTATATTCCGCGGGCACAGTCTGAATTGAGGTATTTTGCTAAAGTTAGTCCTTCCCCTTGACTTGTATTTCCAGCATGGACAAATATAATTTTATGTTATTAGCTGTCGCAAAACCTGATAGAGTATTTTGTGCAGACTAACAGATGTCTTTATTCCCACTGTGAATAACAGCCCTGAAACATATTAAAGAGATTGTTGTTGTCACAGATGGTAATTAAGTGCTTGATTCTGCCATGGCCTTTTGCTAGGTCTTAGATACCTCACATTTAAGTTCTACTACATACAAATACATACATTTTTTTGAAAATTTTACAAGCATAATACTGTAATAGGTAGAGTTATGATATATGACATTTCCTTTGAACAATATCTCAATATAAAACCCAGTGCACCTAGAGTGTGAAATATTTAATAAAGATGGCCATTTTTTTTCTAAGCATCATTCTGAAATTAACTGAGTAATTTTGGCTGAATACTCATACCCCTGAAGGGATGCAGTAAAATATAAATTTAATCAAATACATTTTTAGAACAGGCTTCAAGCTAGTGCATGTACAATTTTGACCCAAATATCTAGTCATGAGTGTAATATCAGACCTTTAATTATAATTTCTATTATAATTGTTCTATTGAAGAAAATGTAGCCAGTGCACTTACCTGCAATTACGCACACACAGACTGTGGAAACAGTAGATAAAGACTCTCCTGTGAACTGTCACTTGCTGAGCTAATTCATCCAACTGGTTTAATTTCTTTTGCCTTCAGTCTGTCGTTACAGTGATTACATCTAAATGAAAAGACAAAGAAACACCAAAAAAAAGGAAAAAAATCACTAGGTTTAAATTCTCAATTTGAATTCTATTCTTGAACAATCAGAAAATCAGAGTCATAGAAAAAGTTGTAAGAAATATGAAGTGTTCTTTACAATTTCTGAATATAGCCTATATGAGTATCCTATCTAATTGTTCAAATGTATGGCCTTTCAGAGACTCATTCCAGTGCAAACCTGGTGTTCTGAGACAGGTGCTCTGTATCTTACTTCCAATGTGCTGTGATTTTAAACCCATAAATAAAAGGCTTTTTTTGAATAACTACTGTAACATCACAGAAAGCTCTTCAGAGCTAAACAGACTTTTTAGACAAAAATTAAAATTATTTTCTGTGACACTACAATCTGAAGCAATAAACAAATGTTTATTCGAAGTATTTGTATGCTAGTATATACATTACATTAGAAAAATATACATCATCGCCTGATAAGAACAAATTTTACTTCAATGTAGCATCGAAACTGCACTGTGGAGCATAAAAATGGTAGGAAAAAAATTATTTGAAAAACCCGTAACAACAGAGACGTTAGGCTCAGCTTCTAACAAATGTGTTTTGTAATTAGAAACCAGCACGACCATGTAGATACCTGGCTAAGACTGCTTTATATTGTTGATTTGGGAATTTAAGAAGCCCACAGACATTTATACAAGTTGATTTAAATATTTTAAATGTGGAGGTTTGCTAGGTTTTGGGTTTGTTTTTTTTTTCTGCATTCATTCAAACATTCATACATGCCTACTCTTGATAATGCCATGAATTATATTTAAAACTTGGTACATACATATTCTAATGTAAAGTGCCAGAATTTAGTCTTGTATTGGCACTGTTCATGCAACTTAAGGTTTTGAAACAAGGAGTAAGAANCCTCAGTTGAAACCTGGCCAATATTTTGAGGGTAAGTTCCTTGCTTCAGAAAAATACATCATAACTTTTAAAGGCATGTATGATCAATATCCATCTTCATATTAGCACATTACTGCAGACATGATTCAAAATGAAGAGCATCGACTACTGAGATCATCAAAACTCATGGAGTAAGAACAGCTTTATGGAACTAAATGATGCCATTTATATGGATGGTATGGTAATGTCTTTTAACTATGTTTTTTTGACATTATTATTATTTAATTTTTCTTCTATAACAATTACACTGATGGGTTACACAGTTGAAACTGTAATTGCAATTACAGTGTACTTGAGTTACAACACATCAGACGAACACAGATTTTTCCACAACAGTTCAAATTAGTAGGATATCTGGCCACTTATCTTTTCTGACAGTGACCAAGAAATGTATATTTGTTAAGGAAATATATTTATGTAAAGGTGTTTAGCTTGTAACAGATTTTTTCTGAACTGCCAATATGAGGGAAAATGCTTTATTCTAATGATAAAAAAATATAGTATTGGAAGTATTCAAAATGATGAATAATCATACATATGCATTAAAAAAAACCTTATAAACTTGCACATTTTTTCTCTGCATGCACAGAAAAGGAAAGTTTAGTCTAATACCACCATGGACTCTTACTGGTGATGGTATTTCACACAGCAAATTGGATAAGAAGGACAGTCCCAAGTACTGACTAATATGCACTGTGTCATTCTCCTCTCCATTTCAAGAGAGGAGAATGCAGCCTAAAGAAATGGATGACACAAAAAAGATTCTTTGCCTTAAAAGCGTATCCATCACAATGGTGTCGTAACTGTATGAGTGAACAACACAAACTGTCAATTATGGAGACAATATACAGTCATGCTCACCCGTAAAGAAAGCACATGGACATACAACATGGAGAGTTTTTGGTAGAAGGATACCATGCAACAACTTACTAAGAAATGTTAAGCCTCCTTTCTATGAAAGCAAAACTTCTATCTATACAAAATCAGATAGAACCAGTAGCTGCAGAGACAGAGAAAGCTTAATGTTATTAATTTCTCAATGTTACCAATATTAATAAATTCAAATATTTATGATGAAAGTTATAGGGGAAAAATGCCTGCCTAGTGCACACAACGCAAATC
The DNA here is from genome assembly GCA_013389865.1 of Piaya cayana. Classification (NCBI taxonomy): domain Eukaryota; kingdom Metazoa; phylum Chordata; class Aves; order Cuculiformes; family Coccyzidae; genus Piaya; species Piaya cayana. The sequence continues at coordinate 57,666 of WAAB01001039.1, read as the reverse complement.
CATAGGGTACAAGAGGATACTAGAAATCAAGACTGACAGAGCCTGATGAGAGCAAAGATGTACAAGAAAGAACTCAAATCCATGCTTCATAATAAACATATTTACCTCGCTCAGGCTCAGAGCTATTGCTCCTGAAAGACTGTGAAATGACTGAATTCCTGAGATAAGCTGGAAAGCTTGGTAATTTCCTCTGTTAAAATTGTAAACCTGAGCTATTTCAAACACACTTCCTATCTGTGTATTTTTCTGTTCTTGCTTTTCTTTGTTGTTGTTGATAAAAGAAAAGGCGAGCAGTTTATCTACGGCAAGAATTTACAGGTATAGCAAGATTTCTAGGTTGCTAGATTCAGGCATCAGGCTGACACAGTGAACTTCTGAATTCCAAAGGCACAAAATACAGAAATTTCCTTATTTTTAAAAAGGTGGAAAAGAAAAGACATAAAAAAAGGGTGTGTGGGCAGGGAAGAAGGGTAGGGACAAAAATGATCAGATTCTATTTAAATAATAATTCCCTTCCCTACCAGATTATAGGTTTCACAGGAGTAGGATCTCTTGAAACTTTCACAATACACTGAAAATTGATGACAGTTTACTAGGAGATAAAGAGAGAAGGTGACAGAGTGCAAACCCATCCTTTTCACTCTACGGGGTCTTCACTTGGGAAGCCTGAGAGGCACATTAGAGGTTTGGATATTCAATGTAGATGTTGAAAAGAGAGAAACCCCCTGTCTTCTAACAAAAAATGGTTATTACATCTAGAATAATTCAGAGCCCTGAATCCCACAGGAAAGGTGGTTCATCACTGCAGTCTGAAAGCAGACCTCTGTGGTTCACCAAGGAGCAGAGTAGAAAAGAAAGTCCAAGTCTACTGAGGGGATTAAGAGCTGTTACTGGGCTGTAAGAAGGTCCCCTAACAGCATGAAAGATATTCTAAATCCAGGCATTAAACATATAGAAGACAGAGAACCTTGGCAATGTCTCAGCCCTTCATTTAGATGAGTTAGTTTTAATTCATGTATGGAAAATAAAAATTTAATAATAGAGATTTCTTGGTCTAGCTATCACAGATGAAACAACTTCCAGAAGCATATCACAAACTCAACTGAGAAATGTACACTTTGAATATTACAAGGGATTAACCTCTCCAGCAGTTTACTGAATACTATAGTACACTCGAACTCAAGACATTTTAAAAATAAGAACTGGATTTTGATCAAAGCACAGCTCCAGATTGAAAAGGAAGTACCATGGTTGCGGTATAAAAGATGATGACTGCTGAAGGATGAACATATTGATACTTCAGGAATTTTTATTATATGAATTCAAAGCAGATCTATATGAAAGACTATTTTGAAGGCAGCAGAGCCAATACATCTGTGCAGACTACTTAAAAAAAAAAAAAAAGAGAGTCAAACCCCCCCAAAACCAAACTAACATCACTGCACAAAATCTGCTTAAACATAGTTGGCCAGTGAGCTTCACCAGCCCCTGAAATGATAAGCTGCAAATGAGACAAACCAATAGAAATGAAAACTCCTAAGAAATGGTTTATTTTTTCTCAACTCTGTCCAGTAACAAGGAGGTGATTCAAATTATTCAGCAGATGGCTCAGATGTAAGAACAGCTTGGTAAAAGCAGGACAAGGCTAATTAGAGCATTATGCCTGCCCCTTCTCTTCTTGGCTTTAATTTCCATGTCATTCCTTCCTCTCTCCCATAGAGTGTATCCAGCCTCTCAATTTTCTCTCTAATAATCATCTCATACCCTGCAATGCTCTTCTGCAGCAGCATAGTATGCAGAGCTCCTACAGAATAAGGAAGAGATTTCAGCCAACCAGGACGCCAGGAGGCAACATTTCCCAGTTGGAAGGTATGACACACTTCTGAGTCGCTGTCAGGGAAACTGTTCTTTTGCTGTATTCTCAGCTCTTGAAGTTAAATGCACCTGTAAAAACACTACCAATGTTGGGTGGATTGATGACTACATTTGCATCAACTGCTACCTAAATTGAAATCGCACAAATAGATGAGACAACACTGGAGGCATACATTACACACAGCTACGTTTATCCTATCAGAACTCTAGGTAGGTAAGCCCTTTGTGAGCCCACAATTTGACTCATATCTCCAGAGGGAAAATCAGAAAGCTTTTAAGCATGGATGTCCATGGAGAGCCAACCTAAGATTTGCTCTCCCCTTGGGGCTACTACATTCGTTAAGGTAAATGATCAGCCAGCCTGAGGAACCATAGGCTTATTCTGACTTGTACTATATGAAGACATGCTTAACGATATCATCCTCTGTTTTTAACAGGAACTATCTGACAACTGTTAAAATACACACTCATTAATCTAGGATTAGACTTTGATTCCCTGCCCTTATTGCTTCACCCACTTGGTATTCATTGTGAAGTTTCTGTGCCTGCAAACCACAAGATATTTACATTGGAATGGATAATGTAATTGGCATCCACAAGGTTACAAGCCTGTATCAGAGCACAGGAAAGCCATTTTGTCCTGGAATACGAATCAAACTCAAAAACAGCCCAAAGATCCAACGTTATCTTTTTTTAAAAAAAACAAACCAACAAACCAAGCTATAAAATAATTTGGGTCTGCCTACATGAATGAGTAACTAGGTTTCTATTTCCCAAATAAAGAATGTTATTATATACATTGGTAATAACTTCATGTCTAATGCAGAAATAGAGTAAATACAAACCCTGAGACCACCTAATAACTTCCTACTTGAAATCAGATAACTAAAGAAAGCGTGATGGCTAATTTCGTTGATTTTCTAAAGCCACATCCAGGAAAGTGATGGCAATTCTTTATGCAAAATCTTTATATTTAAGATAATCCAATTAAGTCTTGCTCAAAAAGACAGCCATCAACACTACGGTAGCATAACATAAATGGGGACAAACATAATAGTCGTTTACTACAGTCACTCTTGTGCTGAGCCATGGTGAGCCATGCAGTGCTACGGTCTCATTTTAAAGACAATTTTTTACTTGGGTTGGCTAACATGTTGGTGGGAATATGGCTATAAATTAGAATATGTTCACAGAAAGCAGGAGGGAATTTGAGCTGAATAAATTTGAGAAAATTTATGGAGGTGTGCTTTTTAATTGAAACAATGCTCTATTGCAAAGACTTAAGCTTCTTGTTAGTTACCTAGATGTGAACTTAGATTAATAACACTGGAATTACTTTAATCACTACATTTATAAACAAAGAACAGAGTAAAAATCATAATTCATGCTTCTTTTTTTTCCTGCTGTGGTATGTCAGATGAACACAAACAACTAAAAGCTGAGTCTCTATGGTAAGGAATTTCTGGTCTCCTAGAATCAAGTAACCTTTTGCATGAAGCCTTGCATGAATGCAGAAGTTGTTTAAAGACCTGAGTCAAAATATTAGACCTAACATGAAGGGACCAAAGGTTATTTGTGGAAAGCTGCTCAATCTATTTGTGGGAGTGGAAGACAAGTAGAGACCCAGACCTGAGGTGCCTCTTAAGAAACAAAAAAATCCAAAAGACCAATAATAACCCCAAACCTATATGTTACAATGAGAATAAAAGCTTTCCCAGACTGCAAACGGAAAAAATGATAGGGACAACCTTTCTGGATTCTGGAGATTCACAACTGCACTGGCCATATGACAAGACAGCATCAGTAATGCTGAAGAAAACAACTGGGCATCAGAACAACAAATTCTAGTAAGACTTCATTGTAAGACAGAAATTTCATGTGGCACAAAAAAAGATCTCAGTTATTGATTTTTTAGAAAGAAGGCTTAAAGTAGTATTTGTTACTAATTATGAGACTAGGCCTTAAGTACACCTATATTTNAAACTGTTCTTTTGCTGTATTCTCAGCTCTTGAAGTTAAATGCACCTGTAAAAACACTACCAATGTTGGGTGGATTGATGACTACATTTGCATCAACTGCTACCTAAATTGGAATCGCACAAACAGATGAGACAACACTGGAGGCATACATTACACACAGCTACGTTTATCCTATCAGAACTCTAGGTAGGTAAGCCCTTTGTGAGCCCACAATTTGACTCATATCTCCAGAGGGAAAATCAGAAAGCTTTTAAGCATGGATGTCCATGGAGAGCCAACCTAAGATTTGCTCTCCCCTTGGGGCTACTACATTCGTTAAGGTAAATGATCAGCCAGCCTGAGGAACCATAGGCTTATTCTGACTTGTACTATATGAAGACATGCTTAACGATATCATCCTCTGTTTTTAACAGGAACTATCTGACAACTGTTAAAATACACACTCATTAATCTAGGATTAGACTTTGATTCCCTGCCCTTATTGCTTCACCCACTTGGTATTCATTGTGAAGTTTCTGTGCCTGCAAACCACAAGATATTTACATTGGAATTGATAATGTAATTGGCATCCACAAGGTTACAAGCCTGTATCAGAGCACAGGAAAGCCATTTTGTCCTGGAATACGAATCAAACTCAAAAACAGCCCAAAGATCCAACATTATCTTTTTTTTAAAAAAAAAAACAACAAACCAAGCTATAAAATAATTTGGGTCTGCCTACATGAACGAATAACTAGGTTTCTATTTCCCAAATAAAGAATGTTATTATATACATTAGTAATAACTTCATGTCTAATGCAGAAATAGAGTAAATACAAACCCTGAGACCACCTAATAACTTCCTACTTGAAATCAGATAACTAAAGAAAGTGTGATGGCTAATTTTGTTGTTTTTGTTTCCAGTAGTGAATTTACTAACACATCCATTTTAGGCAAGCAAATTGTAAAACTCGACATGTAAATGGAGTGAGTTTTGTACCGTTATATTGTAATAGATCTCATAGAGAAGGAACAATCAGTACAATAAAATCATTTGAAGCTGAGATGTTCTAATCACTCCACCTGGATTGTNTTTCCTGCTGTGGTATGTCAGATGAACACAAACAACTAAAAGCTGAGTCTCTATGGTAAGGAATTTCTGGTCTCCTAGAATCAAGTAACCTTTTGCATGAAGCCTTGCATGAATGCAGAAGTTGTTTAAAGACCTGAGTCAAAATATTAGACCTAACATGAAGGGACCAAAGGTTATTTGTGGAAAGCTGCTCAATCTATTTGTGGGAGTGGAAGACAAGTAGAGACCCAGACCTGAGGTGCCTCTTAAGAAACAAAAAAATCCAAAAGACCAATAATAACCCCAAACCTATATGTTACAATGAGAATAAAAGCTTTCCCAGACTGCAAACGGAAAAAATGATAGGGACAACCTTTCTGGATTCTGGAGATTCACAACTGCACTGGCCATATGACAAGACAGCATCAGTAATGCTGAAGAAAACAACTGGGCATCAGAACAACAAATTCTAGTAAGACTTCATTGTAAGACAGAAATTTCATGTGGCACAAAAAAAGATCTCAGTTATTGATTTTTTAGAAAGAAGGCTTAAAGTAGTATTTGTTACTAATTATGAGACTAGGCCTTAAGTACACCTATATTTAAAAAAGGATGACTTTTTTTTTTTAAATGTCTTGAAAGCAAATTTAATTAACAGCTCAAAATTTACACGGCATCAAGAATCAGTAATCTGGAGGTATACTTCTTTTTTTTTGTAGGAGCAATCACTAAGCTATAGAAGTTGGCAAAATAATGATAAGATATTCAGATTTCTTTATGCTGCATTCCCCCACAGACACTGAGATGATAGAGTGGTTGAACGCAACCACAATAACAAAGAACAGTACAGACAGTTTAAAATCATTCTAATCCTTTGGAATTTAAGGATTACAAGTAAGAATAAATGGTTACCTTTCTTTTCTTAATCAGCTGTTCGTAACTTAATAAAGCTGAACCCTAAGAAATATTTTTCCATCTCTTGAAAACGTGGAAATGGTTGAAAATATTCTAACTGGTTTAATCATAAAAAAAACCTACTGAAGAAATCTAAGGATGACGCTCAAACAAAAGCTGTTATAATGGTCCCAATGAAATTATCATTCCAATAGCTCAAACAAAGCATACAATAAAAAGTAGTACTGCAAAGATGATTCAACACAATTTTTTAGCAAAACTTAAAACATTGTATCTAGCAAATGTATTGATATTCACATTCAACACTTAATTTGCAGACACGCTAAGCCAGGTCAACAGTTTTGCACATAACAGGAAAATAGATATAATAATCTGTGAATCAAAGAAATCAGTTGACTCGAGCTTATTTTACATCAAATATTATAGTTTCCAGTAGTGAATTTACTAACACATCCATTTTAGGCAAGCAAATTGTAAAACTCGACATGTAAATGGAGTGAGTTTTGTACCGTTATATTGTAATAGATCTCATAGAGAAGGAACAATCAGTACAATAAAATCATTTGAAGCTGAGATGTTCTAATCACTCCACCTGGATTGTGGAACTAACTAGTAAAAGGGTGTTCCTATTAGGATCTGTAACAGTAATTGTTGTTTTAATTGGCTGGAATAAACTGCTGCCTCCAGGCCAATCATAACACTATCCCAGGGTACAGCTTCTTTTCCTTTAGAAGGTAGATGTAGAAACCTCCCCTTTGAATAAAAAAGATGCTAAAATAACAAAGAAGCTAAAATAGACTTGTTAATAATTTTCATCAAGTTTAAATGTGATAAAGATAAAAAACCCCCAAACCTAAATTTTTTGCAAAATTTTCCTGGGTACTGAAGCTTTCTGGTATTACACAATGTTTCAGTCATGCATCTGGCATGAAAATTTGTGCAAAATGAATGGTCTTATAAGCAATTCATCTTCTAAGTCTTCTGACAAGAATCCCATGTAGGTGACAATTATAATTAATAATTCAGGTGATTTAATATTTATTGGAAAAAAGGGGATAGTAAAAATAATTTTAGTGAAATATTTTACAAATTATCATTTTAATTATCAAGTTACATTGTAAACTCATCGGATTTGTGATGTCACTTAAAAATGAACAAAAATTCTTCTTGATACCTTAACATATGGAGTGTCAAAATTGCTGTGCATAACTCACTTCACACTTTCAATTCTAATCATTTGAAGTCATTAATTGGACCATTTTTCTGTGTCTCGGTTCTCATGGAAAACTATTTTGTCAAGCCTTACGTAGATGAAAACAACCTTGCTTTCCCTTTTATGCATTCTGCAATGTGTTTCACCTCAGTCTTCATTTGCAACAGCAAATTTTTTAGCATACACTTAAGGCCAAATCAATATACAGATTTGGATACCCGAAACGTGTAGAGGTTGAATAATGGCACCTAAGCAGTACATCTTTGAGGTATTTACTTAAGTGGATATTTACACCTGATTCAAGCAATATCGAAGTCATCATCAGTTAATAAAGCAATCAATCCTTGGTGCCTATCTCACTTCTCTACTTCAAGAATATGCACAAAGTAGCTGTGCTCCTGTCTTCTTTAAGAAGCTGTGAAGAGCAGGCATACTCACTGCTACCCTTACAGTCAGCAAGCCCATTGCAGTATTTTGTTGAGAAGGTGCAGGCCTTCAGTTAAATTCTATCCATCTGGAAGTAGTGGGATCTCTACCTCGCATCCCTATCTCAGATCCCCAAAAGGATCCTAAACTCCTGGATGATGAGCTTTAGTGAGGGATGTTTTACCACCCTCTTGAAATGGGATCACCAGTCAAATTAAAGAACTGAACCTAAGCAATGAGAGAATTCATATTTTTTTAACAACTGCTGTCCTTCCACTACAAATACAGGCATCTTGAGGTATGGACTAAAACCCGTTTCCTTCCCATTTGAAATGGACAGTGTCCTAATGAAGAAAATCTTTATAACATTGTTCAGCATCTCCAATTATATATTCCAGAAAGGTCTCTGCTCAGCAGGGTTGCTGCTGTGTATTCTATCCAAGGATGATTAACTCTCCCTAGAGATTCCTGCAGTGCCGCAGGTTATTATAAGCATAGGGTTCTTTAGTTTTCCAGCCTTTAAGTTCTCTACCTATCTAAATCCTAATTAGTTGAGCCCTTTGTAAGCAGTAGGCGTCTTGTCACATTGCAATTGTTTCAATGTTGAAACGAGTTGAAATACATTCATTCTGGGTATGAGCAATCATAACAAAAGCAAAAAAAAAATCACATACAATTTTTGTCTCAAAGACAAGAAAGAACATTAGTGTTTTCCCTCATTTTGTATCCTATAAGCAAATGATTTTTTATACTAACTTCTATATTAAAGTTTGTACAGGTAAAAATTTAGTATGCTGTATAACTGGCAAAGATTACTGGTTATAAGAAGTATTTTCAGAAAATGCCAATCAGACGGCTTTAGAAATCACAAGTACTCATAAAATTACAACTATTTATAATGTTTGATGTTATCTTGGGGAAAAAAATTCCATGCAGACTGAAAGGTGAAATTGCTTCCCCCTCGACCCTCCCCAAGTCAACAGGCATCTTTTGCCAAATTTCCTGAAATACCGGAAAAAATCTCCAAGCTAAATGCCATAGCATGATCTAACTTTTTTTTTATATGGAGTACCACTCACTTTAGCAGGGTATGTAGATCAAAAATCGTCAAGTAAAAGATTAAGATTGAGCTTTCTGAAAAAGTCACCTGATTATTGTCATTAATACTCTTCCAAAAAAAAAAAAAAAAAAAANAAAAAAAAAAAAAAAACACCCTTGTCAAAGTTACCTCTTAACAGATATTAATTTTAAAACTAGTGTAAGCTAAGACTTTTCAATTTGGATGAGCCTCTTGAATCAATGGTGTTGTGTGAAAACATTAGGATCAGACATGACCAATGAATAGATATGTATGAAAGCTAATTTTTTTTTCATAGGCCACATAAATTTCTCTAGTATAAGACATCAGGTCTTGTGCATGCAGCATTTGTACAGTCTTTCTTAGGTGTCTGCTGCCTTTTTGTCTCTCTCTCTCAAATACTCAGATGACAAGACACCAATTGCGATGATACATCAGTTTTAAGAGACCTGCAGAATTATAGATATGTTTTTTCCCTTTTGCTGTTTCAAAACTCAAACAAGTCCTTACAGTCAGATTTTCATGTCAAGAACTAGTTTAGGAACATTATTTGGAAGCTGTTTTTCAAAAAAACCCTTTTCTTGAGCACAAAAATTCTATGTAAAATGTTTTAACTTATCGGCTAAAGGGCAAATTTTCCCCCTTGACAGTATTTCCATATGCCCATCAACAAACTACTTGCGAATATTTAAATTCAAAGAAAATCTAGCGTAACAACTGCAAAATATTTTCTACTTAATGCTGAAGTTATATTGTGACTAAATATAACCTTGCACTCTTGCCAAGTGGACCTGTAAATCCCTAGGACTGATACCAACAGTATGGACAAGATCAAAAAAAAAAAGTTTTCTGAAATCAGTACACCCCATCACACACTCTATTAACCTGAAATTATGAAATACTAATATGAACTAAATTATACTACAGATACCCTGTAAGTTCTACTCCTTTCCCTTTTGTATGAAAAACTCACTTTTTTCCTCATTTAAGCAAGAACTATAGCAATATCTGAATGTAAAATGTTAGTTTCCCAGAATCTATATTAAATTAAATATTGACTTACCAAGCACAGTGTCATTCATTATTTACTGTTCTCAATCTGTGGATTTATTAAAAAATTGATAAGAACAGCTACTGGTAAAATCCCTACAGGTGAGCTCCCTACCCAAGCCAATTATGAAATAAGCAAACCTACCGTTACGACAATAAAATGACAGTATTCGATTGTAGCAGTTGGTGATATTTTAAAAGGACACTTTGAGACACTTAGTTGAAATGAATAAGCTGCACAGTTTCATAAAAAAAAAATTAAGATTGCTTTTATTCTGTTATTTGCCAGACCTTTCTGTTCCCCTCTGCCCTTTTCTAAAAGCTGATTTCTCATTTTATTAGAATGGCTTTTTTTCCCCTTTTTCCATGTATTTCAATAGTTCTTTCTACCCCTTGGACTCTCTATTTTAAAATAACTTCAATATATATGAAAAGTGCTAGTCAGAGTGCTGCAGACCAACCTGCAAATAATTGTGAAAATGCCTTTGAGTGGAAATACAAGTTTTAGAAGGAAAAGGACATTTCCGCCTACCTACTTCATTGTTGCTCGAAAATTCTCTTTCGTCTAAAGGTTGGAGTGTTATATTGAGTGTAGGAATGAGTTTTGCATATGTTTTATTACATAGGCACTTCTATGGATACAAAGTTCAGACTTGCATAAGTTTCAAGCCAGTATTTTACTGGCTTAGATATTTTCAGATAGACTCTCTAATTTATTAAGTGCATCACATTTCACAAAGTCCTTGATTCAGAGTCCCCATTAAACCCTAAGCAAGTAACATTGAAACAATGATCAAAATCATTCTCAGTACTGTAGAAAATTAAAAAAAAAAAAAAGAAAAGAAATAAGATGTACAGCATAATACCAGCAAGCTTTTTTTTTTTTTTTTTTTTTTTTTTTTTTTTTTTTTTTTTTTTTTTTTTTTTTTTTTTTTTTTTTTTTTACATGGGTGTCTTAAAAGGTTAATATAGAAAATAATATTGTGTTGCATAGTACACCGTCCTTTCCCTGCAACCTTCATTGCTTCAATTTTGTGAAAGCCTCTGGTTGCCTTCATGCAAGGATGCACTTCATCTTATTTCGAACCCCACAAGACACCAATAATTTTCCAATATAAGAACTTGAGTCACACACACACACAAAATACAGGTACAAGGGTTAACTGGTCACATCTTTGCTTTCAAAGACTACAGCTAGTTTCAAAAAGAAAATTTAACTTCATGAAACTTAACTACTAAGAAACTTCTGAACAGAGAGAGCTTATAAGACATTTAACCCAAACAAGCCCTGTGTTTGTAATTTACACATGCATGCACTGAAATATCCTAGGAGAAAACCCTGTAATTCATTTCATTGTTCGAGTGTACTTGAAATGTCAGCCTTCAGGTCTACTGCTGATAATTTTTAATGGAAAGAAAGAGATTCACATTGTCAAACAGGTTCTTGTTAGAGCAAATATCTGCAGTGAAATCACCCGTCAAGACATAGCAGCTTTTATTTTAGTAAAAACCATATGTTGAAGAGCTTTGGGGAGGAGTCGGGAGAGTGTGGACACACATCACAGTTCACCATTAGGCAGAAAAGATTCATTTCCTGAGCTGCAGCTTCAGTCATGGACCAAGTCTCATCTGAAATATTCTGTTTGCTCAGGTACAAAAAATTTACTGAAGCTTTGCAGAAATTAAGATGAAAGCAAACAACATGAGAAGCCAAGTTTGCGATTTTTCATTATGTTTGGATACACCATTAATAAAGATTTCTCTACAGAAAACCCTCCACAACATCATATCTGTCAATACCAGCACTCAAACATTAATGTTATCAACAATAAAACAGTGATCATAATCTTATACCTGCATATAAAGAGCTTATGGACTTTCATTTGATAATGAGCTACAGAGATCTGGGAAAACTGCTAAAAATGTAACTCCAGGAAACAAGGTAAGAATTAACACAATGGACATACCTATAGTCATAACTGAGGTAGGAGAGGTGGTGATGGATATTTTTGCTCAAAGGGCACAGGAAGAGGGGGGGGGAAAAAAAAAAAAAAACACAAACAAAAAACCTCACAGAGATAAGTATAAATTCTACTTAAATACTAATTCTGAATCATGATAAGACAGGAATTTTAATAACTGCTCTCTTAATTTCAGAATATCTTGCCAAGGTCCACACTATTTACTACACTAATTTCTTACAACAAGATGAGGAATAATGCTAGGCCTCATTCTAGTGCCTGCACAAACCCTACATTTTATTTTTTTAAGCCTAAGAAAAGGAAGAGGAAGTAAATATAGTAAAAAAACCCCAACACACTAACATTTTCCCAATTCTTTCAGATTGTATTCAGTTCATGCAAGACTCCCCTAAAGTAGCTACATCATGAAATAAAAAAATCCTCATTGTGTTATTCGGAACCAAAATCTCTATGATATCTATACCACCACACAAAAGGCAGGGAGCGGGTGGGTATCATTTATGCCATAAACAATATTTGTTGCAGTACTTGTAATGAATTTGCCTATGGTAAGAAATATATACATGTAAGGCTGACTAACTCCTCAGAAAAAATTACCATTAAAAAAACCAAAAAGAAGGCAGTAACAGGTGACTATTACAAGGTCTGATATACTTAAAAGATACCTGAACGTATTTGTAGTTATCCATATAAGTATATAAAACAGTCCCTAACAGGAAAAAATAGAAGACAACAGTTTCTCTTGGTCTCTACATTTCTTAGCTAAGTACAGAACAGGTTTGTTTCATTTCCACTCTTGAATTTTATAACTTCTTTTTTTTTATATATATTTTTCTGCTTTACTCTAGGTGTATTAACTTTTCTAAGTGACACACTAAGCTTCCATAAGAAATGGTATGCTGACAGAACTGAAAATAGTGATTTTTTTGTCTTGAAGTTACATAATTATAGCATGATAACCATTTCTCAACACCAATTTAATTCCAAGACCAAACTGCAAGTTGGTTTCATATTGCAAAACGATCAAAAGCTTGTTCAAATGGTTTCTAAAAGTATCTTGAATAGATTATTAAAGCCATATCACTTTTGTATTTTTCAGTTTGTCAAACTAAGTGAAGAATCATGCTTCTCCAAATAATATATTTCAGACCAAAACTTGTTTCATTTTCACACATTTACCTTCTTGGTTCTTTGAATTCTTAATTATAAAAAAACCTTTACAAAGGCAGAACTCAACATGCTTATTCTTGAAAATACGGAAGCAAAATGTTTCCTGAAGAAAGCAGTTTTAGATCACGGTGAAGCAAATTCTACAATGATCTGAACATTAAATTCCATCTGGCACTTCACTAACCAGTTGCCACATCTAGCTGAAACCTTTCTGAACTCCACAGACTACATTGTTATCTGTACCCTTGAATTGCCTTGCCAATAAATCAACTAGGATGTTGATAGACACTTCTGAGCTGTCAGACACAGTCCAACTGTGGTTTTTGCTTTGACTGTCTAGAAACTAAGTAGTACACTGCAATTAGTCCCTATTTCCTTCTGTGAAAAACCCACTGAAAAACTACATAATCTTTCAAACCACCTGTTAGAAATACCTATTTGAATCTTATATTCCACATATGATTTACTTCTGGCCTGTGTTGTAGAGCACTGCTGAAACTGCTGTAGATCCTTTTCACTGACCCCTTCCTACTTAAGTTATCACTCTCAGTAGTCTCTGTGCTACAAAAGAGTCCCAAAGTCTCTGAACACAAAGAAGTCCCAAAGTACTTCTATTATAAGCATGAAAATGTAATTATCAGATACAGACAGAACAGAAATACAGGATAAAGAAACCACATTTTTTTCCCCTACTTCCATCTGGACTAGTGAAGACTAGTAAGTATTAAGAAAAATCATGACTGACAAATTTAAACCTCATCTTGGTCATCTTCTTTTTTTCCTACTCCGTGTTGTGTGGAGGTAGGAGTGATTGACACTTACTCTCCAGATGCCAAAACCCAGCCAGACAATGCCTCAAAAAAGCCCATAAGAAACACTAATTTTACCTAATGCTGAAATAAGCAACAGCCCAAAACACATTATCTCCTTTACTATATTTTCAGTGGGAATAGCTTTCAACTGGTTCAAGCATCAGTCTGAGAAAGAGCATATTTTTAATACCTTTTAAAACAAAATTTCCTTTGGTTCCTTGAGCTCAGTGCATATCCTGCTTTTTCTTCCACCTACACATTCCAAGAAATTCTTATGACATACATGAAATATTTGTTCTTTTAATTGGATTCCTTCTTAGTTTAGAGAAAGGAAAATTGGAAATACCCACAGGTATTTAGAGTAGATTGAGACTGATGTTCCCATTGTGAAAATATTCATTACGTGTATAATAAAATGAGAGCGAGAGAGAAAGGAGGGAAGGAGAAATTACATGCTTAACAGCAAGGCCTTTGTAACTTTCCAGTTTGAATATGGTCTGTAGCACTGTTCTTCTGAGCCGTGCAGAGTAAAGCTGCCGTGGCGCCTGGGCATGGGTTTTAGCCTCTGCCTGACTGGCACATCACAGTAAAGCAGCACATCCCACGAGCCTCTATGTGGGGTCGTTACCAACTGATTGAGTATTCACTTTCATGCCTTAAATCTCCGAAACCCAGGTGTGTTGTAGATTAGCACAACTTGCAAGCAGTGTGTGGAAATTTATTATGATAATTGTTGCTTTTATTTTTTATTTCCCTGAACTCAAAGATAATTAATGCCAGTATGTGTCCTGGTGTCTGACTCTCTTAATTGGCCCTGTGGTGCCTTGGGTGTTTGAAAATCCACTCACTTAAAGGCGCTTCACATCCGCCTCCTTTTTATTTTTTCTTTTTTTTCCTTTTGACTTGTTTTCCTGGAGCTGTTCATTAGTGCCTAAAATATTTGATTATATTTAATTGTAATGTCTCCAATTCTGTGCACCTGCTGCAATTTATGTAGTAGGGGAAAATAAGACCTACTGAAACTAAAAATTAAGATGAGGGATTGAATGTTAAAAAGAATTCCCCTGGAAAGGGTAATTGGGGTTAACTATAGAAGCAGACCAAACATATTTTCAGTTAGGTTTTCCTGGCTACTATGGTAGCACAAAAAGGATTCATAGCATAATGGTTTCATTTTTAACATTTCTAAAACATTTCTACATCCAAAGGATTTATCTCCACTTAAACATCTCCAGTTATTTTAAACCCTTTCTCCACCATGAGAAAGCGTATATGGTGCTGGGTCCTGTCTAGCCTGCAGTACTGAGAGAATTGCTCTTACTACAAGATGTGCTGCTCTAGTACAAAGCCTTCTGGCTCTTGCCAGCTTCATTTCTGTAAAACACTTCGATTTTACTATCCTGTTTTTTTTCCATCAAATCCTGAAATGGTTAACATTTTTCTGGCTGACATTTTAGTTTTTAAAACACAGCTTACACCATTTGTAAAGGAGTCAATAATTCCAATACAAATTAGCATCACTGAATATTCAAATTCCCCTGACATCAGTAGAGAAGATAGAGAAAAAGAGGAAAATCTTCTGCATTTCTTGGAGAAAGATTACATCAGAAAATATTTTTGTTAAGCTGTTCCGCATCTTCTCATTTATCTCTACGGGGTAGTACATTCCTGTAGAACAGCTTTCAAAACATACTTTTCTTTCAGAAAAAAAATAATTAGACTAGTTTTAACACACTCAATGTTATCATTACATGAGAAGTTCTTGTTCCAACACTGCAGAGGTACAGAGTATAACCTCCTGACAGCTGTGACAGTTAAAGAATACAGCTTAATGTTGTGACCCGTGAAGTAATCTTTGCCAAGGAAATTCCACATTTCATATGTGGTAGCATCTCACATTTTTAAGTACTCTCTGTTGTAAATAATACCTGGGACACTTAACAGCAAGAATTACTGATCCACACAAGAATCAGTAATCAATTCATCCCTGACATGCCTCGCTAAGTACAGCATACACTGCAGAAGACAAACACCGTCACCTCTGCTTTTAAAAGTAATATTATTAATAATCACAACCTGTAAAAAACCTGTCAAGAGTCCCAAGAACGTTAGCACACAATGAACATTTTATGTTAATAGCTACACTTCACTCAATTGTGGAAACCATCAAGTTGTCATCAAATGCTAGAAATTCATCTTACATAGAACTGGAGACATAATCTAACACTGTATGCAATATGTTGCTGAGACAAGAGATGACAGGTATTTACTCCTCTCTACTCATTTCCAGCCAGTCTTTAAACACATGCTAGAGCAACTGTGTGACATATATTTATCTCATTTCAAGAATTGTCCCTGACATCAACAGCGGATTACCACTTTACGACTGAGGGCTTAGGACCAAGAGTAAGCAGGAAGATATTTTATTCTCTAGGTTCACAACAGATTTCCCATTAAGACACTTGCTTTATTTTTCTTTGTCTTAATATGCAAAATGGAAATAAATTATAGTCTCTGCAGTTATTAGCCAAGCATACTTGATACACCCAGACAACACTGCATTTGAACCTCTTTCTAACCAGACTCTTAACAGCTGTACTCTAAATTACAGAGCTTCTGAAATTTCTTCAAAATATCAGTTCAACAGGTTATTACTATTTTTACAATTAAGTCTGAATAATTACTTCAAAGTAGATGATGTGATGTATTTATTGAATTAAAATCACTGTCTTTCCATTTTGGAATCTTGCAGTTGTTTGAAAGTTCTTTGGCCAAATGTGGTCACTGCTCTAATTCACAGTTGTGGCAGAATCATAGACTCACCATGTTGGAAGAGACCCACCAGATCATCGAGTCCAACCATTCCTATCAAACACTAAACCACGTCCCTCAGCACGTCGTCCACCTGTGCCTTAAACACCCCCAGGGAAGGTGAATCAACCACCTCCCTGGGCAGCATATTCCAATGCCTAATGGCCCTTTCCATGAAGAATTTCTTCCTTATGTCGAGCCTGACCCTTCCCTGGCGGAGCTTGAGGCCATTCCCTCTTGTCCTGTCCCCTGTCACATGGGAGAAAAGGTCACCTCCCTCCTCTCCACAACATGCAACTGGGTTAGCTTTGGTATGTAAACAGAACCTTAAAGCAAAACGAGTGAAATCTATGTAGAAGCAATATGCAGCTATTAACAGTGGAAATATTTTTTTTTAATTTTACATTTTTATATAAATGGTTAATTCAAAACCAATTTGGGTTTTAGTATCCTGATTTCAGCTAGAATATTTAAATAATTATAAAGATGCAAAATAATTATAAAGATGTCTACAAAAGAATGCTGGTTTATAGAAGAGTGGGTAAAACTAAGACATTCCTTCCAACCGTCAGTAAGAAAAAGCAACCTACCCCCTCCATCTCTAAACACACCAACAAATCATGCATTTCCTCTCTGTGATCAAGACAAGCAAACGAGAGCCATGCACATCCCTTTCACAACACTTCAGGAAATCTAGCAGTTACCAACTTAATATTCATTCAGGACAAGTACCAGGCTCTGAAAGAGCTCATTTTAAGCACTTCTCTTTGCTTTGAGTCTTTAGATCTGAGATATCTTCAAATGTTTTGTTTTGGGGAAGGTCCTGCACATGCCTATCGTGTGTCTGACAACTACACCCAATACAAGAACAGAATATAATCTCTGAGATACTGCACTGCACACTTTCCGCAGATACTGAGAGGGTTTGAGTTTTACAAAGCTTAGCAGCTTTGTGCCATGGGCCTTGTAACCATTCCACGGTCACCCTTCGTTCTCTCCTCCCTGCAGACACATACCTATACCAGGTTAGCAGACAGCAGAGATGATGTCCTGAAAGGCTGCTCTCAGGTTAATTTTCTGGATATCTGTCATGAGAACATGAATATAATGCAATTCTGTAAAAGCAAACTGGACAATAAGAGCTTAAGAATAAAAAAATAAGAGATTTTGCAGAAAGGCAAGGAGCAAACTGTCAGTTTTGCTCTTCAAATTCTTCTGTTAAGCTCATCATGATAGCATCTCCTGCACTTCTCTTTTTACAGGGCCACAGCTCCATGATTTTCTCATAAACAGCTGAAATATACCACCAAATGGACTCAGGAGCCTATGAAGAACTTGCTATATGATAAAGACTTAAAATACCCTTTCTGGTACATGTCCAAGAAAAGAAGTATAAACTTCATCCTTTTGACTGTGGTTTCAGGGTTTTTTTTCTTTAGCTCTAAGTTCCAGAAACGGTTCTTGTCTTTCATTTATAAGATACTCATGAAAGGCATCACTTCGGCAGAATCTATGAGCTTTTTGTAACAACCATTGATTTATTGATTTTCAGACACAGGCACTTTTTAAATATGCTAGTGCAATTTTTTGATAGCTGAACTTATGAAAAGTGATATGATTGCAAAGATGCTGTGATCTTTAATATTTTCCTGAAAAGAGCATGTGTTATTTGAACTCTAATATTCCTCTAGCATGTAAACTAACGTTCAATAATCTTGTTAACATTTCAGAGTTTTAAAAATGTATTCTTAATAACAATTCAGAGTGAATAAAGTAGTGATCATTTGTTGTGTGCATTATAACTCTTTGCAGATAAAGAATCTACGACTTGTTTATATGCAAAAACCTGAAGGTTAGGCTCATCCTCTTGCAAATCAGGTTCAAGTACAAGAGTTTCAGGAGAAAGGAAGAAACATGGTCCAAAAAAAAGTCCAAGAGTGATGGAATTATGAAAGAACTATCTCTACGCAATCAGTTCTCGCTAGGTAAATCACCCAGATCCTTCTTGTTTTATTTATCCCAACTACTACAATAATTAAAAAGGAAGATGCGAGAGGCATTGAAGAGCAAATGTCAAGGATGCTTGATGCAATACCCTTCTAATGATGAATGTTCCAGCATAGTCAAGTAAACAGGTTTCTCTGGAGATTGTTTGAATGAAAATACTGTAATAGCATAAATAGCATAAGTTAAGTGCGTATGTGCAGAGGAAATAAAAAGAGAAAGACAAGCAGCAGTCATGCTTCTTGTATTTGATGGTGTGTGGTGAATAATTGATCATTCCTTCCTTCCTTCTGATGACTTCACTAATTCTTTCAGTGCTGCACTTCTACAAGTGTCATAATCACTATTAAACCAGCAGAGGAACCCAACAAACCCTTGAGAATACCTACTGTCTGAGAAGCCTTTTAAAGTACCAACTGAAAAATTAAATGTAAAAAGCAAAAAAATTATCCTGAAGTCTTCTTCGACTTTGAGCATGCAGTACTCAACAGGCACAGCTCTAGAGCCCAACACTGAATTTACTGTGCCTCCATTTATAAAAAAGGGGGAAAAAAGTAGACAGAGACATTCCACTTGTTTAAAAAAAAATTAACTTCTTTTCTTGTAGTCAATGAATTAACAGCACAATATACAGGCTTTAAAATTTGAATTAACTTGTGTTTCTGAAAAATATGGACAAATATCATAGCCAAAATTGGTTTGTATGATTCCGTAAAACAAAACTAGATACAACAACAAAACAGGAGAAAAAAACACCTGGTGTAAAAATGAGCAAAGTTGTCCAGAGCAAGGACAGAAAAAAGTCATGTGGCATGGATAAAGTCACTGTACAAAAAGGAAAATATACAAGGTTTTGAATTAAAGGCATTCTCCTACTATCAATCTATTACAAAAGAGAGCCATTGTCCTCTAACATAAGTCATGATGGGTTTTGTTTGTCAGAACACAAACAGAATATAGTACTCCTGAATTATTACTCTTAAATATCATCCCCTTCTTGTTTATTTGAATAATACGTATTTTGGCCTATGGAAGTCTTATATCATCTAACCACAGGGAAGTTCAGGGCACAAGACAAGAAGCTGTCTGTGCACACATAGAAGCGATGGAAAAATGTATTTGGAAGTGCAATTTGGAGTCCATTAAACCATGTTCACAGGGTTAAAGCAAAATGCAAGGACTTGAATTTATACTGAAGACAAAGTAGATGAAGAACTTCTGCTTTGCTGCTTGAGTGGGCTAGGAACACATGCATGATCTGTTACCCACTAAAAAGCAGCAAATACGCATGCCATGGGGATTTGACTGCATGCCATTATCCATCTGTACCCTCTGATACAGCAGAAATACCCAACACTCATGGACACGCATCAAGGCAAATTTCTGTAGAGGCTCAGCCCTGGCCTTCCAGCTACAGTCACACCTGGGGTAGCAAAACACTGTCACAAAGGTCACAGGTAAGTACACCTAAAACCCAGCCTATCCTTTTCTGTAAAGCTTCAATATCTTCCTGTAAACCAATTTTGGTGTGTATATTCCTCTATACCCAGTTCTACACCAAAAGCCAGGTAGCATTTGGCAAGGCTCTCTTGGTTATATATGGCCAATATAATTTTATCCTACTACTTCTAGCAATCAATCATCCTTAACATGAGATGGAATGGAGGGAGTTATCCTTATGTTCTTTATGTCCTACAAAAATTCCAGGTCAGTTTAGAGGAACTGTTTACATGTTGACAATCTGCATAACAGAATTTTAACTAAAAAGTAGATACGCAGGGATCATTTGAAGTTAAAGTAATTGCTGTGTTACCAAACTGTCTTTGATGTTGTTCGCCACACTTTACAGTCACATTATATGTTATGCTCAGCATTGGAAATCAGTATGATTATTAACAATGCTGCTAAGTAAAGGTTAACAAGAAATAGTTTTTCTACCTCTGAATATTTTGAAATATCAAATGTTTTTTCATCCTGATGCAGAAGTAAAAAAAAATCAGAAAACTCAAAAAACATAAAAAAATTTAATAACTGAGTTACACAAAAGACTTCATTTTTGTTTTGAACTCGGTTACTTGTAATACTCCAGATTACCATAATTTCACATAAAGCTGTTTCAGCATGAATTGAGAAACATTTTAATTACAAATATTCAAATGGGATATTCTCATATGTTTCAAATGTTATTTCTGAAGTAGAAACCTCATGAAAGCTTATCCTTTCCTAGACTTTTCATTTCCTACCTGCTCCACTACTAGGAAATCTAGCTCCAAACTAAGGGGTTAATTGTCAGAAGTTTACAGAGAAGCAAATGTTGTTCATTTTAACTGTTGCATCTTTGAGATGTTGTTCCTCTGTTCTAAAGGAGGACATAAAATAAATCCAATATTGATTTGCTTGTGCTTTTAGCTACTGCTATTAGCTGACATTGTCCCAAGAATTTAAGATGGAATAGGTACAATTAAGCTCAAGGATACACAGCCAAGTCAAAAGAGCGCACAGTCTGAACTGAGAAAAGGGGGGAAGGGGGGGAACAAAACCTCAGCAACTCAAACCTCCCATCATAAAAGATAGATGTAGAAAATTTTTACACAAGTAAATGTATCTAAGAGTGTACCAAATAAGATTTCTTGTTTCCTGGGTATTAATGCAAATTGGTACTCACAGAGTGACAGTATACTTTGTTTTAAGATGATTTCCCTAGTCTTAGCCAAAGAAAAGTGGAAGTGTATAAAGATTCCAAACAAACTGTGACAGTTCATACACAATAAATCACTTCATTAAAACCTTTTTCCTTGCATTCAGCACTCTTTCATAACTATAAAATATTATCTATCACACAAGTGAAGTGCAAAACTAAGTGTCTAAGCGCAGGAAACTTGTATTTTTTTTAAAGCACTTCCCTCCATAGAAGGTTTTTAAATTAGGAAATGAAAGAATAAAAGAAAACAAACTGAAATATTCAGGAAAAGTTGCCAAATGAGTCCTAGCCCAAAAACAGGAAAGGGGTACCTAGCTGATCCTTATTTTAAAAGTGGGCAGAAAATAGCATTGATGAATAGGTATCATTGCTTGCTCTTAACTGATTAATCTAGAGTTCCTTGACTCAATAAAGGGTGAAGTCTGTACTCAACTCCCTCACTGGCAATACATATGCTCCCTCAGTATGTAACATCCAACAAAGCATCCCCCTTCACAAGTCACTTACACACGCATTTATACTTTACAAAATAAACTAACATGAACTTGCAAAGAGCATCAAGTAGAAGTAATTGATGAAAGGTTTTTGATCAAAACTGTATAGAATTATAACCAATGACTATGGGAGTCACTGAAGATTTTGATAACTACAAATACCATTAGAGTAAATTTAAATCACACTTAAATCTTTATAGATGTTCTGGATTATTAACAACTCTATTATATATTCATTATTAACCATTATAGACTGCTTAGACTTCACACACCATATCTATAAAGACTTATCACTTAAGCTGTCACACCTGCTTCATTGAAAATTAGTGCTCTTAAACCTTTCTACTCTTCAGCTTAAAACTTAAAAAGGTCAATTACTTCCCTAAATAGATTTCATCATTTGTTTTGTATTTTGGGAGAACTTGTAAGACTTACTGCTTGTTTTTCTATACACTTAACAGCAGCATTTAAGTTCTTCACTAATCAGTACTATACTCATCCTTCAGCTACAGAAACCAATATGAGATATAATTTCAATAAGCTCAAGTACAGGTTCACTGCTTGAATGCCCTGTATTTCAAGTCAATGGGATCCATGGCACTATTCCACTTAGATTCTGCTGAACATTCTACCCACACTCTACAGGAGCCTTTGCTATTTGCTTTTAAAAACAGCATTTCTGTTTTCAATTTTTTCTCTTCGCTCCACAAAAAACCCACTCCAAACACATCAGTGCTATGTGACCACATGGAGATATATCTATCAGCAGGATATCCAGGACAACACGGAAGCTTAGGTTATCAAGTAACAAATGAACAGATGGTCCTGTCATTCCTTATTTCAGAAAAGGTGATTCCAGTGATAACATCTGCTAATAAGCCTTTCTTGAGTATCCTTTAGAAAGCCAGCAAGCTATGGTGTTAGAAATGAAAGATCAAATTGGGTCAGCCATGCTCTTCTCAAGGTGCACTGTAGCTTTCATAAAGGTAATAGCAAAATGTATTGCATGTTCACTCCACATCAGCTGCTTTTAAAGCACTAGAAGTATGTCATGGATACAGTACATATGATATAGGATCAGAAGCAGCAGGGACGAGAAGGATGCTTGGGCTATGCAGATTGCCAATTACAACAGGAATGTCCCAAATATTTTTTTTTAACTTGTGCAGTCTCAGCCTTTTATTTTTTAGTTCCTGGGTCAAGTTTGAAATGATTTTTTTCCTACTGCTTGAAAAATTGAAATCCCTTAAATCAGAGAAAGTTGAATTCCAGACTTCTCTGTAAAGGTTTTGCACTATCAGGTATGGGCTGCATTTTTTTTCTGCTATTTGACATCTACTAAGAAAATAGCCTAGAAAATATGAAAAAATCCACTAATATAAAAAAAAAAGTATTTCAAAACAATTCGCTTTCATGTAAAATTTACTCTACACCAGTAATTATTTAATAGACTTCTTCTAGCATTACTATGAGAGGTCCAAACTTTTAAGGTATTAGGTAACTACCACATGAGCACCAAGAAACATTTTCAAAATTTCTAGCTATTCATTTCCACAGATTGCCATGGACTTAGGCTGCTGTGTATTTTGAAAACTTAATAAAAAGTATTTTGAGGTGAATTTAAATATCTAGATAATTTTAAATATTCAAACCAAGATACTTCACTGTAAATTATCTTTGGTGAAATCCACACACTGAGTGGTGGTGTGTTTCTCCCTTTTCCTTTTCTTAATTAATCAAAGAGGAAAAAAAGCTAGCTATAACATTCTTGATTTATTCTGTCATTCAGGAAATAAAGCCCTAATTTTATATGATCTCTTCAGCAGGACTCAGATTTCAGGACAGCTGGGCCTTTGTAATCATGTTACTCACTCTGCTGCTTAGGGAAAACTAATTGCATTTGAAATAGAAATTAACTACAGTTCATGTGAAATTCTGTAATCTTCCACATCAAGAAGACTGAAAGAGTTCAGCACTTTCATATAGATTTTCAAAAACATGTATGTTTTAATAGAGTATTTTGTAAACTTCCAAAGCTTACTTAGTGTCCCTCACCAGCAGAATCTACAAGTCCCCTATGAGGTTGTGCAAGCCCTAAAGTTCCACATGTTTGGCCAATATTCTTAAATTCTCAAACTGAGCTATTTCCCATAAAAGCCTGTCTGCCTCTGATTCTTCAGTGACACAAGTCACATAAACCCATCTGTTTTAATCACTGTCTTATTTCAACAAACTAAGTGATTCTACCATTACCTCATAGCTTATGAAAGTGCACAAATAGCTCCCTAAATGGCTTCAAATATCAAATTAGAAGTATTCCTTCCTTCCATTTCCTTCTCTTTCTGGGCCACAGATAGTAGCAGGGACCTTATGGAAAGCAAGTTCCACATCACCTTTTCTTACCTTAAGCACCAGTAAACAGTGAGGGATCTGCACGGAACTGAATTACCAGCAAAAGAAATCAATGCTCTGTGAAGTACCAGAGACAGAAGGGTGCTCACATAGATTGCTCAAGATTCTAACATAGAGTTCATGGGTAGGTACAAAGCTCAAATAATGCAGAAGCTTTATGCTGGAAATTCTGAAGAATATTCTTTAAAATATAAGCTCTAAATTGGCAAAGACAAGTGCTGTTTTCATTTCTCAAAACAACACTGTGTTCTTGTTTACGGAAAAGAGATATTAGGGAACAATCATCAGTGGGTGTATACACTTTTCTTCATTGTTTACAGCAAAATTCATCTGATGACGCAAGAGGAGCTGTACAGATTTATATCACCTGAAGCTTCATACACTCAGCAGATGATTTCAGTCAAGACAGACTATGAATAGCATTATTCCTCTATACACATACACACCTAGTTATGTTTGAAATAGTTTCTCATACAATATCTACCAAACCCAAATGCTTTCGCTGTTTAATTACGCTCAACATGTCACCATTCAATTTTGATTACAAATTGCTCCTATTATGGAGGTGAAGAACCACTGCTGAATCTCAGTTTTTCTTGTTTGTTGTTTTAATGATAAGGATGTTGTTTACAGACACCTAACCTTCTGTTCTGCTTATGCTCTATGGCAGAGAGGAAGCTAATACAGGTATCTTTTCTAAAACTTGTTAAATACAAGATGAATTACAAGATCAGCTTTATTGACCACATCTTGGGGAGGGTGAGAAGAAAGGTTATTGAGCTTGATCATGGGATAATAAAAAATGAAATGATAATAAACAAGCTCATAATCCGTTATTCTCTTTACGTAGGATAATGAAGCCCAGGATGTTCAGCAATTTGTGAAATATTAACAGCAGCAGCAATGTCAAAAGATACTTTTTAAGAACACAGTTTCTCTTTTCCATAACTGCTTATATTGTATTCATCTGACCTGGAAGTAAAATAAACATATACAAGAGAGTGTTTGGTTATGTTAACCAACTCTAAACAAAATAGAAAAAAAAATATGGAAAATAGACTACTTAAGTATTCTGTTGAAATACTTTTCCTTAATGTTAATATATTCATGAATATATGTGTAAACAGTAAGATTTCATGAACTATTTATAAAATGATAATACTTTACTAGGAAAGCATCATCTTGATTATATTACCATGAAATGCAATCTGATTAATTTATTTACTTAATAACCTCTTTTGGAATTAGGTGCTTAAATTGCAGTCACTACAATTTAAAACAACAGGTAACTAAAAGACTAAATAACAGACAGGAGTCCTAAACCAAGTTTCAGCAATAGCACTCCATGAAATACCTGGAAAGATGGTGGTTTGAGGTGGACCTTTCAAACCAGAAAGCCTTTCCAATTCAGAAAGGGAGCAAAAACCAGCAAGGCAATGTAGCAAAAAGCGTATCTCCAAATACCAAGAGCAGACATTTATTCAAAAGGTACAGCTGTCACACCAAACACTCCTAAAGGTGCTCTGAAGTGTCCCTATAATAACTCAACACAGTTGCGTTTCCACTTTGGCTACACCACTGCTAAGCGTATAAATAAGTACTCAAAGCCTTTCACTGAACTTCTTCAACCTATTATATGTTATAATCCAAAAAACTATGCAAATGTGCTGTTGTGCTTGTACCTTAGGTATATGGTTGTATAATGTATGGACAATCTATCATCACCATTGTTTGGATGGGAACCAGATGCTATTTTGGAAGCCAGGTGCAGCTCCAGAAAAATTATGATGACATAGTCCTCATTGACTAATCAACAAAGTAAGGATTGCTTTCCATTTATTTGAACAGACACTATTTGAATTGAATGAACTTGAAAAATGGAAAGAGGTATTTTCAGATAACTTGCACATTTACATTATAGAATTTCCGTCTCTGGATTATCAGTCAGAAATAAGCACAGAGACTTTCCTCTTGCATTTAAAAATGATCCACAAAATACTGGAGATTTTAAAGCACTACTTAGGGCAGATAGTCTTATCTCTAACCTCTCATCTGTGTTATGGAAGATAAATTGATTACCAGCTTCTTAGAGACTATTTACATTTTGAGAAATTAAACTTAAAAATTTCACATATTGAAAGACACATGGAAGAAGATACTGGTTTTTTATTTTGTATTACGCTTTGTTGTACATCATTGGGAATAAAGAGAGATTTCAGATTTTTTGTTAAGCTAATATTTAGATAGACATATTCCAATCTTTATTTTTACATGAAATAAATGAAGACTGGAGAATGAAGGTAGGAAGTATCAAAAGTCATTACAATATATTTTCACACTAGCCTCCTTTCAGCTTAGTGAAAACAATTTGCACTAAATCCACAACTCACTAACTGAACTGTGTTTCATTAAATCATGTTAAATGAATAATGGGTCATAGTACCCATTCTGAGTGCCTCAGGTCATCAGACTTGTAATGTATTCCAGATACTGCATATCTGGTTATTTTCCATCTGTCTAGTTTGGGTTTAGTGCTTCGTCTTTCTGTGTCTCCAAAGAATGAAAGAAATTTCAGCAAATGAAAAGCCATCTATTTCTCTAAATACACTTGAGGAAAAGGAAAGAAAAAGGCTTCTTAATATCCAGTCACTGATTGGATACTTTTGATTAAAGTCAAAAAACAAACCACAATCTATACCTCTGACGTTTCTCTGCTGCTCTTCATTATGTTTGAAAACCACAGCAACAAAACAGAGAAGTGTGACTACAGTAACGTACTATGCACTTATCACAGGTAAGAGGAAACTCTCCCTGAAAAACTGCCAACCAAATTATCATCCTGCCTCTCATCTGCAGTAGAATATATATTGTTCAAGAGCATTCTTGAAATAGAGATCCACTATATATCACTATAATTACCTAATTAACACAATTTTGATAGAAAGTAAATGAACATACAGTGAATCGAGAAGACACAATGGACACAAACTGAAATACAAGAAACTCCACTTAAATTTAAAAAAAAACAGTGGTGGTTAGATGAATGTTGGATTTTGGGGTTGTTTTTGATGTAATGAACACAAGGAAGGAATATCTTCTGGAAAAAAACCCACAAAAATTTAAATATGCTTCAGGACACCTCTACAAGCAGTCTACTTACAGGTTACTCCACAATTCCATATCACAAAGGAAAATCAATTCCACAAGTAACATTCCAACTTTGTAAAGTACTCAAGGATTTTTTTTGTCTTTAACAGAGGGCCCCAAAATCACACAAATAATCTGAAAATTGTAAGAGAAATAAATTTCAAAATACTTTTTGTACACAGAGTGGTCATTGAAAGGATTAGACACCTTGTAAATCTATGCTGCATTCTGCTGCTCATAACAGACTAAACTTAAAAATCAGACAATAAAGAAAAAGTAACAAATCTTACAATTAACAGAGATGGTCAGTGACTGAACATCATAATGTCCTTTTCTTGCCAGTATTTTAGAAAAAAAATCATGCATATCATAGAGCTTGTTGATACATCTAAGTAAGTAAACACAGTTAATGTTCTGGATTGAAGGAAGGGTTTGTGGTTACTGGGTTTAGGTTTTATTTTGCTTTATTCTGGGTTTTTTAAACACAAAATCCAGATAATCGTTCACAGGGTTTGTGTCCTTACTACATGGACTCTGGCTTCCAACAAAAAAAACCCCAAGAGAATGGTATTCCTGATGCCAGGGCTTAACCTCTGAAACTAAATTTTCAGGTGAGCTTGGAACTTAGCTGCTACTTACTCTGCTACAAAGATGAGATCTCTCCAAAACACCCTACATAAAGTGCATACTATATATTATTTTAAAAGTTAAAAGATAAATTATTATTATGTTCCTGATAAGCGCACTACTTGTTTCTCTCATATTGGTTCAAAATGACCTGCCAAACCAAGATTATTAGTTCCATAGTTGGCATTTAATCAAGTACAAGAAGAAAATCTTTCAGTCTGGCAATGAATATTAAACAATGTTCTGGGAAAGAGGAGACATGGAAGATGGATGTTCGCTTATTGGTGAGAAATAACAACAACTAAACCTCATGAATCAAAATATAAGAACAGATGATACAAAATAAACACTGTATCAACTACTGAGACTGTTAGGGCCAAGCCAGTGTAAAAGCTAACAAAATATACTCTTTGATGGCTGCTCTACTCTGGTTCAGCTTTTATCTGTAGCTAAGAAAACACAACTGAGAGTTTATATATAACAATGTATGGAAATACAGCAAAGTTAAATTATTTCATTATTTCTTACATCAGAATAAATGCACCTACCAGAGAAATCTGGAGAGGTCCCCTATTAGTGAGACACGTTTTGCAATATAAAACAGTAATGGTTGCATCTTGATGTGGTATGAAATGTCTGCCTTCTACTTTCACTCTTCAATTTAGAGAAAAAGCATCTTGCTATGATTTTTACACTGTACCTCAATCTGACTGTGTCAGTACTCTTAACAGTACTTGATACGATTTTCCACTTAAGGTCATAAATGTGCTGAAGCACTTAGCTGAACCGGGGCCAATATATAATAATCAATAACAGATCTTCTTATCAGTCCAGTCCATTAATAAAAGAGTACCCAAGTAGAATGGTAAGTACATTAGCTTGCTGCTGTGCATTGTTAGCAGACTTGGGTCATAGGAAAGACTCTTGGACAACGAAACAGAATAAACACAGCTATAACACAGATACTGATCAGAGGAGAAAACACCACAGCTGACAAAGCGTTAGTTTTCTTTAAATATTTTGCCATTCCGGCCAAAATTCCATGTCATGGCAATTCTATAAAATATTACTTCAAAATATTCTTGTTATGGACATATAAATAAGTTAAGAGGTATACGTAACAAGACTTTTTTAAAAGTGCAAAATAGTTATGAGACTTGGTTCCAAGATAGTGAAAAAGTTTCAGTTGATGTCTCTATAGTTCCAACAATAAATTTGGAAATTGTGCTGATAGGTTCTGAATTAAAAAGTTAGAATGGGATTTAAAAAAACCCACAAAAACCAAAAAACCAAAAACAAAGCTAGGTATCCAATTGAAAAAAAAAACCACTGGAATACTCTAGTAATACCATTTTCCTTTTTTAAAAAAGCCAACCTTTCCAAAAGGGTTAAGACCACAGCTGAAAATTTTAATGCCACCTAATACTGCTTAAAAGAAAACATTTCTAAGATTCAGTCACACCAGCCAAACTTGTGAATTCTTTAAGTGTAAGTTCTGGAGCAAACAAATATATTTCTACTGTTAAGAAAAAATAATATTACTTGTAATGAAATTTAACAGATGAAACACTCCAGTAAATTTGGTTTAAAATGCTCTCCTACATTGAATAGCCTATTTCCACAAGAACCATTTTTAGAAGAGCAGAAATATGACAGGACAACAGGGCAACCAAGTGTGCCTAATTCATTCCTTTTCACCAAGTAATGCATTTCTATTCACACAGTGATGCGTTCTGGTTTCCAACATGAGAATCCAATCTACTTGATGTTTAGTAGAGTTGAAACGAAATCACAGCAGCAGAAAACTGACATTGTCTATTCTGCTAAATAGAGAAGCTCTTTAAAAATGGCATTTCTCTGTTCTTAAACAGTGCTGTGCTTTATTTATCAAAACATGTATTATGACAGTACATCTAACTATTCAAAAGAAATACCAATATTCAGCTGTACCTCTCTCATTTGACAACTATAGTTTAGTTTGTTCTATACTTATATGTCAGAAAGCTATTGCTCTGTGACATATGTGGACTTGTCACCGAGATTTTGTTTAGTTGTGTTTCTTTTGAGGCTTTAATACTTACTTGTTTGTTGTGATGCACAAAGGTTAATTAACACTCAGATGAAAAAACAACAAACAAAACTTAAATGGGTTACTTTGAACTGCAACAAGCTCAAAGTGAAGCCAAATATAGATAATAGTTCTGCCTCCGTAATTCTGTGAAGTTTTCAGTAAAAACAGTGGAAACCTGAAGTATAAGAGGCACATTTTTCAGCTGATCTCAATCTAAACTCTTAAATGTTTCTCTTGTTTTTAATGTTGATTTTTTTAAAAAAAGATATTCAAATTAATTTATATTTCTGTTGTACTACGCAAGAGTATATCACAGCTTTATTTGATGCAGGAAATGAAGCCAGTAAAACTCTTGAAGAATGATGGTAATCTGGATTTTCCATTGGACTTTAGGTCCTAAACGCATAGGTCTCTTCGCACATTCTTCCTTTATTTTTTTGTAACTTATATAATACTATGCCCATAAATTTAAATCACGTTTACATTGATCTATCTACTCCTGAGTTCAGCATAATAAAGCTCAAAACTTCCAGTATAATGCTCCTCAGAGTTACTTGCTGAGTTATTTCCCATCTAGCCTTTCTACATACTGAAAATAATATATTTTTAGTATTTAACCTACTTTATTAACAGGAATAAGGGGTCTTCCACTAGACATAGAGACAATATGCTACGTAGAGCACAAATGTACATTGTTGGTATTTCATAATCTTGCTCTTCAAATCCATGCGTGCTGTTAGCAATGAGGTATATACAATGTTCTGAACTGCGCACTAGTGTGCCCTGATACCCACTTAAGACATCGAAAGGCAACATCATTTCAATAAACAAGATCTAATGATAAGCATAGATGGAATCAAAGGTTGATAGTGGAATTAACTCATTCCCACAAAAGCAAAGAGATCCAAGTCAGTGAATTCAAGTCAAGATTTACACATTATATTTGTGTATATGCCTATTATATAATAAAATTTCCTGTATTATGACATGGGAGAGGGACTGGGGAAAAGAAGTTTATTTCAAAGTGATGATTCTATATATTTTTTATTTTCTGGAAAGGTTAAATAAAAGGACTAAAAGGAAAAAAGTTGGAAGAAGATACATTGCCTTATTTATTGATTAATTTTTGTAAGCATTATAGTTTTTTTCTGTGTTATAAGCTAGAAGCTGATTTCTATCTAAAATAAGATAAATGTTTCCATTTAACTACACTTACGTAATTTTCTCATTAGACGAATGGGTATTCAAACCAATTTCATTCTAAGTAAACCGAGCTCTGCCCCGATAGCACATCATTTACATAGCAACCCACCCAGAATATCTTCCAATTAGAACACTGAACTTGCTTGATCCTATACTATCCTATCTTGGGTCACAGAACTGACTGAAACACTGAAATTCACCTTGAATATTACTACATTACTAGCCCTTTTTATGACCTGACATTTTAACAGTGCAATCTACATGCTATCAGTAAGTACTAGTGAAAGTGTATCCTTGATCTGCACTTATTTTAGTTCACTAAAGGTCCCATTTGTTTTTATTGAGGTTAATGGATCTGTGAATACAGATCCATTAACCTCAGAATTTTTAAATGTTAAATCAGCAGCTTTAAATAAATGTTAACATGAGGCAGCAATTACTGATACCGTAATACCAACTGGAGGGCAAAGTTTGGAGCATAGACTCCTGAGAATATGTTAAACAACCCAAACTCCTTTATTAGTAAAATTAAAAAAAAAAAACAATATAAAGCTAAAATTCTCTGGAGCTACAAGCAATAAAAGCATATTTCCTTCAATGAAAAGTAGAACCATGAAGAATTTCACTAAAGGCTTACGTATCTGCTAATTCATCAGTAATTTTTGCTTGGACCAATTTTTGTAATGTAAAAACTGCATCTGTAAAGTGATGATTTACTCCCTCACCCTGTGGGTATTATTACGTTCGAAATTAACATGTCATGACCAGTACTTACAGAAGAAAGTTTGTTATCCCCAAATAGGTGATTATATAGTGTTTGAATAGCTTCACATTCAGATTTTATTGTAGGCCAGCTATTTAATATCCATGGCAATTGCCATAGGGGAGAACCGCTCTCGGGGGAGCTGGCAGGAGCTTTATCATGAGTGAGAAGAGGGTTACGCAGCTAAGTTCGCTGTAAAACAGATTCCTGAACAGTGATCTGAGAGCATCCCATCACAGATCTCCCCTGCCCTCAGCAACGAGAGAGAAGGCAGTTGCCATAAGACACACACTTACGGTTACATGGGGATATTTCAAATGTAATGACAAGGTGGTCTTCAAAGGAAGACACCTGCTTTTCAGCTACTAAAAATCTCATCTTTTTTTTTTTTCTTGTTACAGGGCTGGTTTGACTTGGTAATAAACCTGAAGAGATTAATGGCTTTCCTAGAAACATTTATTGAGTCAATAGCTTTTTTTTCAGGTTAGATTTGTGCAACCAACTGAATTGCAGTTACAATCGTCACAGTCAACAGGCCAGAGCCACAGTACCAGACACACTAGTTTCATTCCTCACCAAGGAACGCAAAAACTTATGCAGGCAGCACAAGGGCTGACCAAGGCTATTACATGTGGAAGCGTATACAGTGTCACAAGGTAGACGCTTGTAGAATCATGGATACGCCTGCCCTTTATTGCCATAAACTGAATTTGTATTACAATTATTGTGACTGTTCAAAATGTTCCCAGTTTTTTAAAACACTGCTTCCATCCAAACTGTCACACCTCAGATAAAGGTAACTTAGAATAATGAAACATTAGAGCTCATTAACTTTATGGAAGTCCTGTTTGTCAATCTGCTTCCAAAAATGACAGTGGATTGGGAGAAAAAAAATTCTTTGAGATTCTTAGCTGCCTGAAATTTCAATTACATTCAATTAAGACTATTGTAATTCCACTCTATTTATTACGCTGCTAACAACTTGTCATCTCAGGGATGGTATCTGCAGATCTTAGAACAGGGTTTGTTTTTTTTTCCACTCCAATCTTTTCCATTAGCTGGCCATAAAGGGGAACCTTTCCCATTTTCACTCTTTATGAAACAATGTCTGCATAATAATCCGATAGTTTCATAATGGGGGGGAAGTATCCATTTAAAAAGTGTTTTCTCCCTTAGGGTGAAAACAGTAAACCATAACACAACTCATTTGTTTGCTTGCTAATAGTCTGCTATTATATATGGACACTCACTGCATGTTTCTGTACGAGTGCACTCCTGCAAGCTCATATATACTACTATTGCCTTTTGTATTTACCAGCCTCTCTCAAGTCCTCCTAGTAAAATCCCTGTAATTTTATATTTAAAACCACAACTAGTAATAATAAAGAATAAAGTTAAAACCTTTTAATCTTATTAAAGCCTCGTAAAATCAAGACAGTATTTACCAGATAGGACCATTCTACCAAACACCAGTTAAATCTACAACTCAGCTCACAGTTCATGATTTAATTAATTAGCAACCTGCCTAAGTGCAGGTGGCTTGCTGACACTTCTCTTGATCTGTTCCCTCAAGGCACATGCTGTGCTGTCACATGATTCCTTACCATTAGCTTCTATTTCCAAAAGAACTTGTATTTACTTTACCTAACAAAGAAATAGCTACAAAACAAATACACAGATTCCAGAGGAATATTTCAAGATGTAGTGTTTTCTCATATTAAAACAGAAAACCAAGAAAGATACATTTCACAAATGTCTTTAGCCAACAATCTTGAGACACACAAGTACATTTTACTACATAGCTAAAGAGCAACTAAAAGTTATAAGCATCCCAATGAGAAGAAACAAAATATATAAAGAAGCCACCCACCACTTCTCCATAAGAACATATCCTCAACTAAAGCTTCACATGCAACAAGACAGGACTAGTTGTGTTTATGCCTATATCTTTAACGGAAGAGAACATTTAGATTCTTGTCCTTAAAGGGTAGAAAAAATATCCCAATACATTTCAAAACACAATTTAGGTAACCTATTAAGATAATCTCAACACAGATTTGAAACCAATACTGACACAAAATTCTGGTTGACATAAAAACTTCCCACTCTGGTCTTTGTACATCTATTTAAGTATCCATTTAGCATAGACTAGAACTGGAGCTCCTGTCAGCTGAAATCCTTTGCCATCAACCCTGTAGAAAAAAAAACATATTGGAATAGTCTATATATTGAAAATACACATAATCGTAAGGGGAATATATTTGATGTCAAACCAGTGCCTGCTACACACAATGAAGAAAACAGTTATAGGAAAAGCAAGAAGTCTGTATGCAGGAAATTACTTCAATCCCCTCTGCACCTCCTTCCTAAAGCCAGAACAGAGAGTAACACTTCTGTGATAATGAACAAACCAACTAAATCAAACCTATTACAAAACCACTTGCTGTTCAACATTATCTGTAATTAAAGTTAAACTGAAATGGGAGTATGTTCCTTCACAAAATTCCACCTCATTTCCCTCCACTCAACTAAAGCACATCACCAAACTCATTCTGTGACTGGGGATCTTGATAAGTAAAAAGCCTAATTATATAAGATGCTGTAAATAGGTGCAGTTGCTACCTAGTCCTTTTACTCGATTTGAAAGAAACTCATCTCGCACAAAGAAAAAAGCGGAAAGATGATCTGAAATTAACTTCCACGCCATTCAACACCTCTATTACAAATCATGAAATATAACACTCCTGTTTGATATATATTGTTTGAAATATTGGAAGCAACAACTTGTAATCAATTTATCTCTCACTTCAGAAAGTCCAAGAAGGGAAGAAATGGAATTTCTGGTGTTCAAAGCCTGCAGGCAAATGACATCATATCTCCGGTATCACATGCTTCTCTACAGATACACTCATAGTTCAACAAGACACAGGCTCTTCATTACCAAGTTCTGCCATTTTTGGTGGTAGGAACACCAGAGAGACAAAGCATTCCCATCCACTGCCAACTCATCTCAATGCCCTTCATGCCAGCTGATCTTGGGAGAAGCTGATTTTACAATCCCTGAGAAAATATCACTACAAACTACTTTTCAAGCTCTGTAAACTGTAACAGCAAAGCTCTTAAAATGGAGACTCTCGAAGGGGCTTCACCATCTCCAGTAGGTCATTTTCAGCAACTGTCCTTGCCTCTCAAATGCAGAGTTTTGTGGTTTCTGCCGATATGAGGAACAGGTGCAAAATCAGGTGGAACAAGAATGCTATCTGGACTGACTTCATACAACATTACAGACCCTCCTGACTACCAACATTATCCAGATTATGCACATATGTGCATACAACCATATGCATAGTACTAATACATACAGTATTTACATAAAGTTTGATACCTCTACTCACAATATATTAGAAAGATTGGGGGTTTTGCACAAAAAGAGAGTTGGATATTTGCCCAATTATATGAGGTCAGGGTTTATTACAAAATTCAGTTAGACGTACAAGTAAATTTAATAGATATATGAAAAAGTTTTCTGATAACATTGAGGATAAAGAAATAAAAGCACATGAGTATAGACTGGATGAAAGAGAAAGGAAAAATACTGATTCCTTTCAAGACAGGAAAGCAAAGAGATAAAAGCCTTATTGTGATTTTTTTTTTTCTTTTTTTGCTGCAAACATTTTTCCAGACCATATGTAAAGTACCTAAACTTTTCACCTGTAGACATACATCTAATAAAATCATTCAGTTGCAATCGTATAATTCACAAACCCAGGCATATTTGGTAGAAGTGTTGCTCCATTGCAACTTTATAAGTCTGTGGTAGAAAGGATGTTGTTCTTTATCCGATAGTGTTAAAGATGTATTGACAGGGTGCCTCTGTGCTGCTCAAGGTTTAGCAGTTAGGAGAAGTTCAATTAACACAACCTTTCAGCTGTCTGTCCACACACAATACAGCTTTGCTTTCCCCGTGGCTAATTGCTAAGCCAGAGTACTTGCTCACTCTGCAATTCTGTAGTCTGGCCATTCACTTGGGAGCATTAGGTACCTACCCTGCTGAACAAACTGGCAGAGATTACTTGAATAACATTTCACAGCAGTTTCTTGTCCCGTCCCTCTGGAAGTTTGTGTACACACAGCCTAAAACAAGGAGCGTGCCTAATTTACAAGACTCCCCACACATCTGCACTCAGTGAAGTTAACACATCCTACTTAATCCTGAAAGCATGCCAGTAACTATACTTCCTGGCATGAATTAGATTTAGAAACATTCCTGTTCTACATATAAGGATAAAAGCTGATTCCTACTTGTAAGCCAATTAAAATGTTGTCTCTGTGCTCAGAGGTTAACGTAGTTGGGAGCTTAGAAGTGGATACTTCTAGCAGAAATAATGAGTGGATGGCAGACAAAGAATTAATAAATTATCTTAATCTGCTTTTGTTTATAAATATGCAATCCCTGCAGATGGCTTTGAAGAGAAAGGGGTTTTAATAGCATAATTCAAGCGTACACAAAGTGATTATCAGCCAAAACTTTAATCAGTAGTTCCTTCTTGGACAATTCCCTGCATGTCTTTGTTCCTGCAGAGAGCAGATTACCCTCCAAACAACTCCATTTATATTGCTTTCAGTATAGTTGTGCTCACAGCTCCAAAACATGACTAAAACCTGATTCTTCAATCACATAAGTTTAAGAATAACCCCAATGCCATGTTTTACCTGACAAAGAAGCAGAAGAGATTTGCTAGTTTCCAATTTAGTTTTGCTGACTTAAGTGCTATATAACATTTTTCTTAAAGCACCAGTATCTGAAAACAACAGATACAGCATGGCTCTTCATTTCTACTTCATTTCTAGACAAGAACACAGTAAGTATTCCTAGCAATGTAGGTTTGGATAGTAATCAACTCTGAAAGCTTCAGTAGAACTACTTCCCCAAACTCAGAAATCATGGGAGAAAGCGAAGAAATCCCATATTGTATTAGTCATGAAAATAATATGATGCTATTGTAATGCTTGGATTAAAGAGCTTGTAATATTGGCTTCAGTTAAGACATCAGAGTTTAAGCTGAAAGTTTGTTGACCTGAACTAGAAATGTGATCTTCGGAGGTAATGCCAGTACCACTTATCAGACTGTGTAGACTAATCCAGAAAAAAAGACCTAGAGGGATCCTTTTTCACGTTCCTTTCAAGTGTATGTATGTAAAAGAAGTCAGGCAAGCTTACCACAGATGTGACAAAAACCACAGACACCAAACAGTGCTTCTGAGCGTAATACCAAATACAGCAACAAAGTTTTAAAAAGCAGAAAGACCTATCCATCTCCCTTGAAAGCATATGTAAAAAAAGATGACTAATGATAAAAATCTCCTTTTATTTTCCTACTTAGAAGAAAATCCACCAAAAGCACAGCTCCAAAATTAACAACATCTTTACATACATAACTTCTGTCCTTTTAATATTTTTTTTTAATTACTGTGACCACCAAACATTTCACGACACCAGCAAGTTCAGGACTTGACTGTACTACACCTTTTCAGAAGACACAAGAAGGAAAATACACTCTGATCCTTTCAGCATATGCTCCAAATAAACAAGCCTGGGAGTTAAGGGATACTTCATATTTTGAAATTTCTCTCAGTAGAACAACATTACAAAGGTAATACCAAAATCTACTAAGAGGGGTGTCTCTCAACCTCTGCTATATGTTAAAAAGTAATTTTTTTAAAGG
This sequence comes from Piaya cayana, assembly GCA_013389865.1. Taxonomy (NCBI): domain Eukaryota; kingdom Metazoa; phylum Chordata; class Aves; order Cuculiformes; family Coccyzidae; genus Piaya; species Piaya cayana. Next base: position 20,155 of record WAAB01001039.1, on the reverse strand, counting down.
AAGACAACTGTGAAAATAAAGTACAGCTTTATAGTTACATTTAAGTTACAAATACATATCTCTTCCCTTCAGAAAACCTACATGAAGACTGAACCACTGTTCTAGTTATGATTAGACAAATTAAATAGAAGCAAACGAAATCCTTGAAACCTAACACACATCATGTCTTCAGTGAGAAAGAAAGAAAATGCTATCATCTAATCTTGATTGCAGACTTCAGTACTCCAAAACCCTCATTACACTGAATTACCTGTTGCTCAAAGAAATCTCGTCTTTATGCCTTAAGAACTTCCATCCATTCAACAATGGGAAACCATTTTAACATACTTGTATCTTAGCTATCAAATAGAATACTATAGAGCATGAATGTTAATTTAGCATGGAAAATATTTTATGAAACAAGTGACATACTCATCTTTAAAAATAAAAGTTACATCAGCATTTCCTCTTGTCAGTGAAACAATTCCATTCACTTGTACAGAAATAGGAGTGAGTTATGTGTGGCTTTTTTTTAAATTGCCTCTAGTCATTAAAATGAGTCTATTATTAACAGTGCAGTGTCAGTAAGGATTATCTCATGTCCCCAACATTTTTATTATCAGGTTGAGAGATATAACCTTCAATTTTTCAGACATAATTGTACACACTAAGATTACCTTTGTTTACATTTCATTTACATTTAGCACAAGCTAAAAAAAAATTGCAGTACAAGTTGAAATTGTAGATGCTATCTAACACATCTTCTTAACTTTAAGGACCTGAAAGCACAGGTAGTAACTGGAGAACATAGCAAACACATTAGTGACAGGTCCCCCATCTCCGTACATCCCTTTTCTTGTACAGGTGTCCTCTGTTCTAATAGATAAGGACAAGGTTGCATCTCACGTGAAACTCTTTCCTTTCATAAGGATGTAGAAAAGTTCCACTGAAGTTCTGCTGGAATATCCAAAATACAGTAACAGGTGCCACAGGAAAAGTAACTTTGCAAATAAGATTTCACAGCAGCACTAGCTTATCACTGAAAGATAATCCTTATAGCTATGCATTATATACAGTTTTACTGTTTGTTGTTATGTAATACAGTTTTCCAATTCATACATGGCATAAGTCACAAAATTTCTCAGTAGAGGCTGTTAAACAGCAGATAGGGTGAAAAGACCTAAATGGTATATTGAATTATAGATCTAAAAGCTACTTTTCTGCTCAGAAGGCCTCTGCTTAATTTCAATGGAAACAAATTTTATAACATAGGTACTATGGGCAGTGGCAGGTACCTTCAAGTGACAGTACACTCTGCTTAATGTCCATAATAATTTTTGTTTGTCAGTTCTCTGGATATAGCAGAAACTGAAAGTTTTCTGGCTTTTTTTTTATCTCCTCCTTGAAACACAGGGATCCTAGAGTTCACTGTTTGGTCCTGCTCAAAGGCTTACAGAAAGTGCTGGGGGAAAAAAAAGTTTACAATAAAAGCAAAATCTCAAGTTGATGCCTTCATTTTCCAGTTCTCATTTACCCTTTGAAATTTTCTGCTATTCACAGGAAGTATAATAAAATTGATATCAAGTTAACTCTACAAAATGAGAGTGGGTAATATTAATAGTGTATTTCTAACCGTACTATTTCCCTTCAGTCTATATTTTAGCAATAGCGTGTGAATTAAGTTAGAAATGTTTAATTATTTGCATTGTTTTAAAACAAGCCCGTATTATTTGAACTGATTATCCACACATCTATGCTTGGCAAATCATTTTGCTCTAATCTCTTTTAGGGAGATATATTCTAGGCTCTGTTTTAATTCACAAAACTACAGAGCTATCTGTAAACTAAGCAATCAAGACTGAATCTCAGTTTAAGAAAAAGACATTAGAATAACTATACAAAGTAGGCTAATAATCCCAAAGTATCAGTACATAGATTGGCTGCTCTTAGAGCCCTAAGAATGCTTCATCTCCTAAGATTGCCACCTCCCATTTCAGTACTCCAGTACACTCTGTGCCTGGGTAGGACAACAACGAATAAGAGAAACAGCAATTAACAGAATTCTGCTAGTTAATAACAATCCTGCCAATTGTAACTTAACAGCTCACATCCTTGAGGTCATATATTTCAAAACATCTAACAAGAATAACTGAGTTACTGGAAAATGACTCTTACTTGCTCAGCTTTATTAATACACCTAGGCATATTATATTAAAAGTCACTATCTGAAGCTAGTACCAAGACAACTCAGCAGCAGAATCCAACACCATTGCAGAAATGTATTAGTTTGATCATGATACCAAAAATGTATCATTAATTAGGCAATTATTAGAATTCACAGCAGCTGTCTTTGACAACCAATTCAGTGGTTCTGAATTAATGAGGGATACTTTCTATATACTTTCTACAAATAGAAGTTTACAGCAACATTCGTTTCTTTGATGTTTGTCATGAAAGCTCATAAAAGAGGAAATGTACACTCCAACTAAGTTGCTATCCAAGAAGTATGATCAAAAGGTAGTTCTTATATTAATGCTTCTCTAATATACTCTATTCAATAATGAATTGAGAATGCTTATGATGTCCATTCACTTCAACAGCAATTCTTTTCTTCAAAGACTTATTGAAGACAGAATCGAGCTCCATTCAATTTTTATTGCTAGTATATTTGTCAAGTGACTGAATTCAACAAGACAAAAGTTTGTACCATAGGTTATCAGCAAAATATCTCAAATATAGTAATATGTGAGAACCTGATCTTCACAATGCAAGTCAGATATAAGCTGAGATATGCCAGGTAACACCTTTTTCAGTGATCCTACTAAATTCTCTTCATTGATTTATGGGACAAAAGTCTAAGCAGTTGCATGTAGTTCCTTAATCAGGTCATACTCCTGAAGTAAACCAAGTAAATAGAACAGGATCTCTGCTTTTCTTGCCTGTTTAGAAGAATTCTTCCCTTCATCCTCCTTAGGGCAAATAAATTCATGGCTGGCTGTAGTCACATTCTGCTCACCCACACAGCAACAGCCAGGGCTTCTTTTCTGGAGCAGCATGCAGTTTTCCAAGCATGCAGTGCCCAAATCCTGCTTGCATCATCCCTGCTGCACACTGTTACAGCCCACAAGGGTGATCTCTTGGGGTACACAAGCTAGTAGCTGCCACTGAACAGGGCAGTTGATTACTTTCTTCTAATACTGTTGCAAAGCATCAAATGGGTTATGCATGAGCACAACCTTTCCATCCCCCGGTTCTATTGCCTCACATAATGTTTTAATAGGAATATAAATGATCATAGACATGGTCCACTGAAAAGTGGCACTATGATATGCAAAACATAGAATATCCAAAGGATTAAAGCAGGCCAGTAAGCACAATTTTGTCCAAAAACAAGCATGGAAAAAGAAGAGTTGTGAAGGTCTTGGCAATGCATCTTTGTGTCTGTCATTTGCATATCTGTATGTAAAAGTTTTACTGAAACTTTTACTGAAATCATTGAGTTTACCTAAATACTCTGGTGAACTTTTATTCAGGGTTTAACAGGAACCTTTTATTCCAACTCAAGGTACTTGCCTTCTTCTTATCTCTTTGTATTGTGAAAAAAACACAATCCATTTTTCAATTAGTTAAGACACCCCCAAATAAACCCAAATAAAGCCAACCCATCACTAGTGGTTTCTTTCATGTGAATTTTTGAATCCAAATCTAAATACAATTTCAAATGCTCATGTTTTATTTCTCATTAAATGGGATGGATATAAGAGCAAGGATTTTCCTCTCCAGTGTTCAGAAAATAAACAGCTGTAAAAGTATACCCTAGCCAGAAGAAGGCTCATATTAATGTATTAAAGATTACCAGAAGATTGACATAGAAGTAATGAGCAAAGCTGGGGTAAGTAATGGCCAAACAAGGAAACCAAAGTCTGTTTTAGTAAGAAGTTCTTGCCTTGGGAGAACTCTGCTCAGCTGCTAGGCAGAGGCTGTGCAAGCTCTCAGCTTTAGTCAGCATTTTACATAATCTCCTTACTTAAAGCTACACAAGCCTCCCTAGCAAATTCCAAAAGCTGCTTTTAGATCTTCTACAAACAGCACCACCTTCTCAAATTTACATATTTCTTCTCTGGGAGCAATGAACCAACTTTCTTGGCCAAATCCCTGCTGAATTTTGTGGATATTCATGAAGCACATAAAGGACAAAGCAAATTTACTTTTCCAGTCAGTTGGCAGGATTGCTCAAATACCATTAACAGAAGGCGGGTGGGGAAGTAAGAAATAAATTTCTTGAGATATTCAGAGTATCTACAGAAAAGTTTTCACAGGACTGTTTGCATATCATTTGGTAATATCAACAGAATATAAAGAGTGATCCCATACTAGAATTAATGTTATCCAGTCTGATTTAATTCTCCTCCTGAATGGGAAGGTTATACATAACATCACTCAAACAACCAAAAGAAAAGAAATAAAAAGAAAAATAAACACTTTCAGGCTTTGTGGAAAATATAATTTGTAACAGCTGTAAAACAGTTTAAGCATTAGCTGTCATTACTTAAATCACTGTAAATATATATATTTCTATGGTATCTAGACAGCATTCTCTCCAGTTAGACCTTCACAAGACTGATCTTATGTTACACTCTTTTTTTATCCTTAGCATCACAGAAACAATGATATGTAGCATTATTTTCTTTTTTTTTTCTTCCATCTGCATCTCTCTACTTTTTCCCCCCGTACACTGCTCTCTTAAAAAACAATGAATGGTTCAAATCATCAGCTCTAAATATCACAGAATCACCAGGTTGGAAGACACCCACCGGATCATGGAGCCCAACCATTCCTATCCCTCAAAGGTGTCTCTTAGCATGTATAAAGACACATGATTTATCTGACCTCATGGAATCATAAGAGCATAAAGACTGGAAAGGGTGTCCAAGATCATGCAGAGCAGCCACCAGCCCAGCACTACTTTGCCTACTGAACCATGTCCTACAAGTGCCAAGTCTACGCATTTTTTAACACCTCCAGGGATGGCAACTCCACCACTTCCCTGGGCAGTTTGTTCTGATGCTTCACCACTCTTTCAGTAAAGAATACAAAAGCTGTGTTTCAGCCATTGTTGAGGAGGGGATCACAGTCCCTTCTTATGTTAAGAAAAAGAAAATAGTAGCTGATGATTTGTATTTTGAGTATGGTATAGGCAAAATCCAAGTTGTTTGGTCTTTGCAAGTCCCACCACCTACCACTAAAATCCCATCTCCCCTTCTTTTACTATGAAGAGGATTCCTCACTCCTAGAGGTAATAGAGCAACATTAGATAAACCTTTTATAATGCACACCTACATGAAATACCCATTTGGAATGATGACATCAAACCATTTCTACATATATTTAAGATCCCTATTAAAGAAACCATGTCTTCCAGCCTGAAACTTTTGAGGCTTCCGTGACATGATTAGACTCTCATTAGCCAGTTAATTCCCTACAACCATTTGAAAACTAAATTATGGGTTTTATCAGAATCAGTTCCGTTACTCAAGCTTCAGTCTAGTGAAATAAATTGCACATCTTTAGTTATGAATGAGTAATTCTTCCATCTACCTTATTTTTTGCCAGCTTGACGAATGTCTTAGTCTCTCCACACTCTCTACTACCTCACACTTCATCCTCCATCATACTGGACATCAGTTCTTTATTACTGCTTAAATGTTTTTAGGTAGAAATTCTTCATCATTACAATCTCATTCTCCCAGTCACTATGAATGACTGATATTTTTTCATTGATCATAATCATCAGCCTGAAGTGTTTCTGCCAGTTACAGAAACCATGAGAACGTGGCAACCAAAATGTGGCCCTCAATTGCAACTCTGCTTGGTGATCAATTCTCTCATTCTTTTCTTGTATAGGGTTTTTTGGCTGTGGGGGTTTTATTTTTTCTTTCTCTTTTTTTTTTTTTATCTTTATCATTTTAAGACCATAGTCATACCTTTCCTAGAATCAATATTCAATTTAATCCCTTTCGCTGCACATCAGGCCACATGATAGAAAGACAATTTTTCTTTTGCTCCTAAAACCTTTCTTTTTATATCATAGTCATTCTATAAAGTCAGTTGTCTATAATTCCTTTCTTATCCCTCTATTTTTAGCATTTATATTCCCCTTTCTTTCTTATTAAACATTTTTTTATAAAAAAGATGTGTTCATTAAGAGCTGATTTGAAATCTGTCCACTTCAAGAAAAACTTACACGTGTGTATATATACACCTTATCTGTTCAGCTACATGTTCAGGAAAAAAACAAGCTTGGATTCAGAAGTATTTTTCATGAAATAACATGAATAATGTCAGAAGAGTTGAAAATTAGTATACTCAAGGAGAACTAATTTGCATACACCAAATTTTCTTCAGAGGTAGTACAAGTCACCTTTTTACTATAATGAAACATTCCTAGTGAGAAATTTTTATTTATGAAACAACAGCCATATGCATATAGAATTTCACAGCTCAGTGACTGCCATCTTTTCAAGTCTTGTAAAAACTAATCATCCAGAGTTAAAATATAGATAGAACCTACGGAGATCTCTGTTCCAGGTAGACCACTCACAGCCAAATTAAACTAGGAGATGCATGTGGCCTTGACATGGGTCATGTAAATGAGCTCAACACAGCTCATACCAAGACATGGAACATGTTTGTTTTCTGCAGCTTTTGTCAGAGACACACCAAAAAAAAAATATATATAAATAGTTATTTAAATACTGCAACTTATTAAATTCACCATGCAAAGCTGTTTGCATGGTATAGGTAACAAAACTCAACAGTTGTAAAGCTCTTGTTATGAACCACTGATTCTTCTGTTACTAACCCAAGTCCCTGCAAACTTCATAAGCTCTAAGCAAACACCAAAACCCATCTCCAAATGGAAAGAAAGTGAGTAAAGGAAAATACATGAAAGCACACAACTGTTAAAACCTATTTGGAAGGTGAAGCTCTTGAGACACAGAAGAAAGCAAGAAAGTTTAACAAGTATCTTCATCTATCGTACTAGGTTTGAGGCAAACCTGGACATACAGAAAGGGATAAGCAACTCAAAGCTGAGCTATGAAGGGATGTTAATAATAGTTTGGATAAGCCACGTGACAACTAATAAGTGATGAGCCAGTGGAGGTGAGATATTTAACACTGGTCACAAGTAAATCAATTAGGAAACCACCAAAGACTGATTTATATCTTCCTAAACTGAGGATTACAAGGGTCACTTAGTTTATCGCTTGCTCAGAGGAGGAATGATGTAGCCTAATACACTGCCAGCACCCTGAGAAAGCAGAACAACAATCACACTTGCACATTGGTTCAACTCAGAGTTTAAGGGCAGCTGCTGTTGTTACAATACATATAAAATAAATAAAGTCAAAGTCTAATTTCTATTCAGAGAATACTGGCTGAGAGAGGTAACTGTTCCACATTATGGTTCACTGCCTGTTTATGGAACTTATTTTGTGAGATCACACTGCAAAATGGATCAATAAATTAGAACTAGAACCAGCAAGCAGACAAAATGTAGGAAACAGCAAGGAAGTAGTAACAAGATGAAGTAAGACACTTGTTATATTTTTTCTGTATTTTCACAGTATCTATATAAAAATTCTATGTCAGTAAGTTTCTATTTGCTTCTATTCAGGTTTGTTATTAGCCTCCACTATTCACTTTTCCTGTTTGAAAGGTGGTCCAATAAATGACTAAGCAACAGGTGTTACAAGAACACATTAAAACAGTTATGCCACCCCAAAGCCCACCAGCTCTACAACTGAAATGATTATATAAACCATTAAGCACTTCAAATATTATTTATACATTAAACAGAATGAATGCATAAACATCACTATTAATTGATCACATATTATTAAAAATAATTCCTAAATAATTTCAATACTTGAGATTAATTATGAAGCTTAATTAACTCCCTCAGCTGGAAAATTTTTCTCCTTAAAGTTGCGCAGTCCAATTGTAATTTTTTTCTGAATTTTAACATAAAGGCATCAACTTTTTGCTCTGTGAAACAAAAAAGAGCTCAATGTTTCTCCTTTCAAGGGAAAAGATAATAATTTGCTTTAGTAATTAGTCCTGAACTTTGCTGACAGCAATCAAGTTACAGAACCCTGTAGTTCTTTGAGTTTCAAGTTTTAGGTATTCTATGCACTATTAGTACAAATGAAAGAATGCATAGTCAGACTGCTGATGTGACTCCTCAGGAGTCCTTTTCAATTTGCCTTCTGCTGTATTCTCCATTCTTAAGATGCAGAGAAAACACTACAGTTTCTTTGAATTTATTTAGTAACAGTTGAAATAAACCCCCAAATCCTTATAGGTTGAAATTATTCCATCACAAACGTAGGAATATCCAAAGGTCACAGTTTTACTGAACATCACTTCCTCTCCCCAGTACTACCTATAACAAGTGCTACATCAGTCCAGAAACCAATTCAAGACTGACACTGACTTTCAGTGTGTAAGCACTCCATATGCCTTCTACCCAGGCCACTCTCCGATTTCACTGTACAGGACATAAGAGTTTTAGTGAGTACGTATAAGTGTGCACTAGCACCAAGCTTCTAGAATATTCATCATATCGTACATTAAAAACACCTAAGTAACTTTAAGGAAAATTAGTACTGAAACTAATGTTACCCCGACCACTTCTGATTATTTGATCTAGCAATGACAGCTACCATACAAAATAGTTGTAAAGAACAAATATTCCCACATGATCAATTTATTTGGAACAAACTTAAATCATCCTGCTAAAGGGAAATCCTCACACAAAATTCCCATGTTAAGACATAGATAATGTAACATTTTGAATTTATTTGTGTACCTCAGTGGTATTTTGAATCACTTAAGAGCCAATATTCCTTCAGATAAGTTTTACCCCCAACATGAAGCTTTTCTTACAACTGCTGACAGAGCCCATAAATCCAATAGGTGTAATAAATACTCCAGAGTTTTGATTTTTCCCTGACTGTAGTCACATATTAAGAAACCCATCTTCTACAGTTTCAAGTCACATAGAGAGTCTATCAGTTAAATAAAAAGAGATTCTGTGCATACTCTTTCACTGAGACTTGGGAGCCTTAATTTTTTGTGAAGCATTTATAGACAACAGCAACAAGAAACCACAAAGTCATATATTTCACAAACTAAAACATTGAGATTTGATTGTAGCCACAAAATCAAAAACTGTACAATATCATTAGGTATCATGAAGCAATTATCATAAGGTATTGCAAAGAAATCTTGCACTGTGGTGTTTTCCATATTGACTGAGGGGACACAAAGTTTAAAAGAAAAAAGCAGCTGCAAGAGAGGCGCGTGCAGCCGTACATCACATACAAAGAACAAGACTCCCTGCAAAGAACAATTATCCACGAGAAGCACAGTCTCACATTATGAAAAGCTCCCAAATTATAGCAGCATGCAGTCTCCAGCACTACCAAAAGAGAGAAAACACTATAAGCATCTTAGCTGCATTATAGGTAACCTTCAGAAAATCATCTTTCATATCACAAAAATTACAAACAAAAATAACCTTTTCCATATAGTTTGTATTCTTCTCCATATTTTGGTGCAGAGTATGTTTTCTGGTGCCTGCAGAAATTCTTGTACATTAGTCTAGAAGAAGAGTTTCTTCATAGCTTTTCAGATCTGGCTTCATTTTGAAAGCTGTAAACTTGACATACCACACACCTATTCCTGAATTTGAACAGACAGTATTTTCCTACTTGTTCAGAAATTAATTAATTCATAGCACAGAGTTAATTTTAAACCAGTCCTCCCTAAACAGGCATGTATGTTTTAGACTACAAAAAGTCTTTTTGGAAGTAGGAATGCATAACAGTCTTTCATGCAGTATCTTTGAATTCTTCTATCTCATATTTCCCTTTTAAAAATGCAATCCCTCTGAAGAATTATCGTGCTAGATCAGACATTTTCCATTTTTTTTACTACATAATTTTGCTTTCACAAGCTGTGCAAAATAAACTCATTGACATATGAGCTTCCTGTACTATATGTATATAAAAAAACATCAAGCAACATACTTCTTCAACGACTGTATGCCATTTACAGCATTGAAAGCACACAACTTGTTCTCAGTAGTTTTAAATAATTATTTTTAAAAAATAAGCAAATAAAGACTACTGCATTTCCTTTAATATACTTATTAACACTATTAAAATTGCATCTTGCCATGATATTCTGTAAGCTGGCAGATGCAACCTAGATAGAAATACTATCTTTAATTAGACTAAACACAGAAAATTGGAGAAGCACTGGAGAAACTAAACCTTTTGTGTGTTTAAAATAAAGTCTGTCTGGCAAGTTACAGTTTTGAAAATGTGTTCTACTTGAAGACCTTAGAAATATTCTACAAGAACCTAACAAAACTAAGGGGAGGGAACTATAAGCAACAAGAACATAACCATAAGTACCTTTAGCCATGAATTCAACAACGCTCCCTTTTCTATAGAGACAGAGCTGGAGTCAAACTCATGCTTATGCTTTCAGGTCAAAGTCAATACACATAACAAGTACAACAGATTAAAAAAACAGCCCTGACAAACTAAGCTGTATTTGCTAGCAAACTAAATTGGAAGTAACTGGAGATCAAACAGCACATAAAAATAACAGCAAAACTGAATACAATGTGTTAAACAGGTTAAAAAAAAAAAGAAAACCCAAGGTAAAACATAACACAGGCAAATATAAAGTATCAGACATGAAGGACAGGAGATTTGATTGAAGTACACAAAATCATGAACAGAGCGTTAACCTGTGACACACAACATGGATAATTGGGCAAAGTATGAAAAAGAATTACATCAGTAAAAAAATTAATCAGAGGATCAAGTAGCCAAAAGCTTCAGCACTCACCTCTCCCCAAACTGTGTGTGTGTGCACAGGGATGATATTTCAAAACAGAACACTGAAGCTGTTACACTGAGCCCATTATTATCTCATGAGAAGGGAGGATGGACAGAGGATTACAATAAGTTCAATGGTCTTAAAACATTCAGAAGAAAAAGTCATTAAGTAATGTTATTTAACAACCATATTAATATTTATATAAAAAGGTTCTGTCGCATTAAAAGCTGAATAGCCACAAAGATTAGATACTCCTCCCTGGGAGATCCTGATTTAGCCTTATCTATATAGTAAACCAAAAAAAAGAGATTTAGCCATCTGACACAGCTGGGGAAACTACTGATCCTGATGATAACTAACAGGTGCAATTTAAATTTCAGATGTAGTTCTACAAAGGGCTCAAAAAAGACAACACAGCCTTGCAGCAAAGCAGTCTATTTAGGCCAAGCTACATAAGGTTATGAGCTCTAATTTGCCAACTCCCTGATCCTCATGTTAAGACAAGCTAGAAAGGAAAATTGCCATTATCACCAAGAAATTAATTACTTAATAAATAACCTTGTGTTACAAAGAGGGTTAGCACAAACATCTGGAGGCAGTACGCATGGCCATAGTATAGAGAAAAGCTGGTAAGAGAGGTCTACTTCGTGTAGAAGGAAAACAGCACATCTACATTGTTAAGGATTCACAAACAAGAAGAAATATTAGCTCAATAGGTAAACCACAAAACAACAATTTTTACTTTTATATCTGATTTATAGGCAAGGGATGTGAAACACAGCTATGACATTTTGTTTGCAGTGTTCCTGGTGAAACAAATATTCCTTAAAGAAATGTGTTATAGCAGAAGAAGGAGTAAGGCTGGTCTGCTGCTGCAGAAAGGTCACTTGGTGCTTAACACAAATTAGGTTTTATTCATCATTCATCTATCTCGCCATGTAAAGGAAGGTACAACTGCCAAAAAAGGTCCCTTTGGCCTGAACCAAGCCATTAACTATATAAGGGTAAATGTAAGTAACAGTAATTTATCTAGGCAGCTAAACAATCCAAAGGTTATTCCCATTAGATGAGTTACAAATTATTATTTCCACAACAAGAGAAGTAATGCATTCTGTTCTATCATTTTTTTTTCAGTCTGTCCTGGTTGGATATTGTATTCAGTGAAAGTGCAAAATCTCACAGACTTGTCCAACAGCTAAGGCATCTACGGGTTCTACATATGCAGTCTGTGTACCAGCAAAGTCTTTTTCTCTAAGTAGCTAGGTCTAAGATGCAGCTAACCTTAATACTTACTCTTCCACAAAATTTGGTTGAGATCAAGTCACCTGTTGATAAGCTGCTGAAAAAGGATAGAGTACACTGAGAGGCATTCAGAGACACTATTCTGCCTGAAGCCTTGTTACCTTAAGATATAAGGTCCTTAAAGTCAGCAGCTTCTGTGTTCTCATCACTTAACACACACTCATGCCAAAACGGGTCTCTTAAGAACACTCTGGCCCTCAAAAACCTAAAACAACTAAAACCAACTCAAAACTAAAGACCCAGATTTTCACCTACCTGTGAGACTGCAGCAAAGTACTGATGCCATTAAAGTGCTTCATCTATTTTGATTGAGCAGTAAAGTAGGCAGTCAAGTCCTCAATTCTAAGCCAAGGAGCCATCACTCACTATCTGATTTCAACAATTCTGGAGCACGTTCAGAGCCCACCAAAAAGTATTGGTATGGTATCTCTTCACAAGGCATCCTGCCTGGATAAGAATAAAACTTTCCTTGCTACCACAGCAAAAGCAGTCCTCCAGCAAATGCAATGACCTGACATTGAATCTTGTGAAAGTTGAAGTACAGCATGACAATAGAAACAATGTTGGAACATAGTAGTTCTTATTCACTCCCTTTAATTTATGTGGCTACATAGGCCAAAGAAGATAGCTCTCAAAACAATCCCCAAGGTTAATTGGAATGTGAATGGAATGCAATAAAGAACGCTACCCTTCTGATGTCTTTTTTTTTTTTCCCTGAGACAATAGAAATGACAATTTTAGCTTCTCTTTGCATCTAACAGGTAAGCAGGACATTCCAAGAACAAAACAGACTACTGTTTTTCATAGCCTTATTTTCTCAACTTCTGTTTATTCAATTGAACAAAGCCAGGGAGTGTGCATTCAGCATGACACATTTACTGATGCTGGTACACACAGGACACTCTCCAAGATACTAAGCATTGAAACAAAAAAAAACTGTTTTCACTGTTTAAGCATCTCTAGTTCACTCACCGTGTACAATGTCTCAAAGGCACACACACGCTCAGCACAAAAGGAGAATCTTACAAAATAAAATCTTCAAGTGAGTATTTTCACATATGCTGGAGAATCTGTTTCTAATCTCCATAAGAGTACACCAATTTGTTTATAATCTAAGAAATCTGACTTACACTAGCATTTACTGAATTGACAACTGAATTTTAGATACAAATTTAATAAACGTAACACAAGATACATAATAAACACAGGGCAAACAAAAGATATTTCTATTTCCTCTAGGCTTCTGCAACCAACAGATCGATTTCTAAGTGGTGTTACATTTATGTGTTCTCTTGGATGTTATTCTTCAAAACTGGCTCAGACTTCATTATTTCCCTCAGAATATTTACAAGCATAAGGCAAATACATGAAGACATAACAAGCTAGAAAATGACTGACATAAAAAGGCAGAAGCTAGTAAGCAAAGGCATGCAGAGTTTGGAAATTCGGATTCATAATTCCAAATAAAGGGCCTCAAAATCAAAGTTTTTTCAACATTCATCTTTTTCAAATCCACTGCATTTAAAGATGGCAGTACCAAAGCACACATGGGAAAGCCAGCTTCAGTAGATGGATCATGTCTACAGACAGAAAACACTTATGGATGTGATCAGACTACCATTTACGAAATTACTCTTAATACTGTAGATATCTTTTACCTGTCATGCCTTTCTGCCTTTCTCTCTCCTCCCCAGTTAACCCCTTGGTGGACACCATAGTTCCATGCCTTGACATTTCTACTGTCCTACAGCTAAACACTCTATTTTGCAGTTAAAAAACCAAAACTCTTAACTGAACAAGAACAATCTTGAAACATGTTCTTGAGAGGCCATGCTTCTTTTTGTACTCTAGACAGTTGTTGACACGTATATGTAGTCAGTCCAAAATACTCGTTAATGTGATGCATAGGATCCTTTCCTGCTGAGCGAATTAAAAGAATGCTTTAAGATAAACCATCCCTCCCCAGGAAAAAACTGGATGCCTCTATACAACTTCTCCAGCTAAAACAAGAATCCTCTACACAGCATCCGAATCTCATGTGGAACACAGCTTAATAACAAGTACCATAATTTTCAGCAGCTGTGATTTAAGAAACCACGAACCCACATCAACTCTGTCCACAGCACTGAATGCCTGTCTATGGCAGCTTCCAGCCCTCAGAAACTGTCCCTGTTTACAAGCTGTACAAGTAAACCTACTGGCAACTGAAGACTCCTTTGGAAGAAATATCTGTGCAGAGTCTTAACACCAATAACTATTACATAGGAAGATGAGGGACTACAAGCAATATCTGGTGGTACACAGAAGTGGAAAGACTGGGGCAAATGCTCACCCAGAACATTTTAATGAATGCAGATTTCAACAGAAATGCAAAAAGGGACAAGAACTTCACTTCCTTTCCTGCTGACCACTATTGGATATTTAAACTGAGGAATAAATGACATTTTGATAAGTATCCTACATCATTGTAAAGATCTGTCAGTGCATAGACTTAAAAACAATAAATCTCCAAGAGAAATTTAAATTATTTTGAACTGAGAGAACTACAGTAAAAAATCAGAGCCTACATCCAGGTACAGTAGGAACAACATTTTACCTCAAAGAAACAAAAGAAAACCTAGAAACTTGATTTCTAACACTGTAAGAGGGGATTCTTCCAGTCAGGACTGTGATTATTTGCACCATCTAAAATAAGTGGGCCCACGATCACTAAATACGCCAGAAAATGGAAAGATTCATTTGGGGTTTGGTTTGGGGTTTTTTTTGTGCAAGGGTGGACGCAGAACTTTGTACTTTTTAAATCCTTCATAAATATTGACCATTGATTAGCCTGCTCCAGTGCCTTTTCATTTCCACAAAACATACAATGGTAATTATTTTCAGGTTGG
This sequence comes from Piaya cayana, assembly GCA_013389865.1. NCBI lineage: Eukaryota > Metazoa > Chordata > Aves > Cuculiformes > Coccyzidae > Piaya > Piaya cayana. Next base: position 5,069 of record WAAB01001039.1, on the reverse strand, counting down.
CACTTCCTTTTAAAATCCTAGGTAGTTTCTGCCTCATTTTCTGATTTGTCACTCTTCACTCTACACATCCATCAACCTACAACTTATTTCCAAGCTGTCTTTCTCTTATAGAGGATATTGCTATGAAGACAATGTACTGACAGCATTTAATTTTTTATCTGTGCCTCAGTACACCCTGCACCCTCTACTACTATGTTCTCATTCCATGTGTGTGTGGGTGTGTATATATATATATATAAATATTCTCTAGGTTTTTTTTAATGTAGTAAAACTACTAGTACATCTATCTTTCTTTAAAGCCAATTGATTTATACACCTTCATCCCCTATACTGCTCTTTACATGCTACCAAGAAGCACATATGTAGTCTATTCAGACCCGATTACGGCCTGAATTAGGCACTGCACAGTTTGGGATTAGTTTTCCTTCTGCGGATTTCCTCATGTATTACCACAGCCTACTGTGTCATTCTTAAGTGCTTTTAACCTATCATAACAATTCTCCTCAGTAAAAACTCCAGTACCTCCTGCTGTGTTGGAGGCCATTCCTTCAAATTCTGTAGCTTTGGTAATAAGTCTTCAATGCAGTTAGACTGCCAACCAACGTTAACATGGACCAGTATAACACTGAGATAGAGGCTCAATAAATGATACAGTTGTGGGATTCATTACAAAGTCAGATGAGGTCTTTGTCATTTAAGTAGACAGGAGAGACTGACGTTAAAGTACGGTTCATTAAAAGTGAATTTGAACTTCAGCATCCACTGTACCAAAACATCTGGAGACAGTCTAATTTATACTGGAGAGCCTTAGAAAATATTTGAGCTTCTAACTAAGCACAGGGGATTTGGCAAGTAAAACACTGCTGGTTTTCTATCACTATATACTCGAGGAAGATTTATTTTCATGAATGCCAACAGTACCCTGACATTAACTGAAAAAACATGTACAAAGTCCCATGGACCATTCATATAAAGAACTATTATTTTAGAAAACATAGTAAACTTACTGTTTTGGAAAACTGCCCAAGAAAATACACAGGTAAGTAGCTAAACTCCTGTGTATTCTTTTCTTTATTTTACACATTCATCGTTACTGCCCAGACATGAAAGTAAAAAGGCAAAATCAGGGAATAAGAGAAGCAGAAGACACACAGAGGAATCCACACGATAGCTAGACCATGGAAGTGCCTTTCCCTGCCTTTGCAGCATAAAACCAAGGAGAGACCTACTCCAAAAATAAAAATATCAGTTTATCACTTTTGTCTGTTCTGAAAGGATGATATTATTTATGCACCGTTCTTCACTCTTGATTTTCAGGTTGTATTAGTCTATGATACATTCTCAGATCATTAGGAGGCCATCAGATAAAACTAAACCAAAAATTTTAAATGCTTCAGATCACAGCTTGCTCAAAGAACACTTACGGACAATCATGATTTAGAGTGCCTTGGAAGAAGTTTATATCTGTTTTCATAATGTTTTTCCCTTTTCTTTAAGGGAAAACTTGTGACTATGCTATAAAAATGCAATGAAAAGATATGGGACCATGACCTATGCTGAAGACATGATAATAAAATAGAGTACATCAAGGCTTGTCTTGAGATGTACGTTCATTCGCCTTTGTTGATACACCAGAACTAGTTAAGCAAGTCGAGCACACCTAGCTCCATACCTCTTATGAACAGCAAAAACACCATGAAAAAGACAGAGGCATCAATGTCCACATAGAATAGCTAGTGCAGTATGCATTGTCAACTACTTTCAGAAGTCAAAGGAAAACATTCCAAACCATAATAATGTGAATAGCAATATATAGCTACTCACTAAAAACAACAGAAATCATTCTAACCTTGATTTGTACTTACCTATAGATGCATGTTTAATTAATAGGATCTTTCCTGAGAATTTCTATTTTAAAAGATCTTAATTTCATGCTCAATTATCTGTTTTAAAATATAAACTTATTTTTATAATAGTGAAAAAATGTAATGCAGGTGAACTTGATGATCAGGAATCCGGTATCTTCAGCTTTAGGGGCATTTTGCTGTTTATTTGCTTTAAGAAAAAAGGGATCAACCCAAATAATCTTTCATAACACTCATCATGTCTTCCAACAGCCATCTATCTAGAACATTATTTCAAATTGTGTTAACTACTAACAGTATATTTCAAATGCCTGTATAATACTAATTAAAAGTTATCAAGATTAGCATATTACCTTTCTAGGCAGCACCACATGAGGAACATCTTAGAATCCTAAACTACTAATTCCTGCTGTGATCTTCTCAGTAATTATTTAGAGAGGGGAGAGAAAGATGATCATATAATAGCTTTAACAACAGCTGTTTACATCTTTAAAATAAACTAATAATATTACAACAAAGGTCTATTTTCTACATCAATTCTACTTTTCACTTCATAGTCACATGAAAAGCGTGAATCAGAAGAGCCTTACTTCATGCAGAGATGAAACTCAGTTTGTGTGAGAGTAGAAGAATATGACCCTAAGAAAATATAATACACTACTAAGCTACACATGAATTCAATTATTTTAACCTCAAAAGTTTTAACTATAAGCTTGTGTATTTAGCAAATGATAGAGCAAGAAATAAATGCATACACTGTGCTAATCGCTTCACAGTTCAAAGGTAAAACTTATATTTGTTACAACAGTATCAGCTGTTGTCAAGACACAAAACATATGTGAAAGAAAACAACATAATGTAATTAGTTAATCTTGGTAGATTTGCACAAGTGTTACCAAAGCAGAGTTTGTTCCAAATACATGACAAAATTACAAAAAAAAAAATAAAAATCAGCAAATTCCTGAATGAGCAGATATATTACATTATATTTTTGATATCATCTATTTCTAAATTAACGAACAAAGGAAGAAGATAAATTGTTCAATATTGCTTCTTGAAGCACCGGACAGAATGACTCCCTATTGATTTTCCTGCTGCTGTTCTGCTGAGGGTACAATAGAAAGACATGCAAGAACTTAACACTTCTCTAAGGTAAGTAAACACTTCGACAATGAAACACAGAACAAGGACTTAGAGGTAAAGCAGCTGAAAAACATGAAACAAAGTAAATCAGCCTTAACACTGTCTATCTGGAAATAAAGCATTTAATTGAAATTTGAACAACCATAGGTACACCTGGTACAGATGCGATCCATTATCAGTAGCATTAGGGATTTCTACACTATGGAAGTGAATTCCCTACTGTTTGAAAAATGAGAAAACACTGTTTCTAATCATTAATTTCTATATTGGAGTTTTATCAGGATATCCTCAAACAAGGAAAGGATCTCAGAAAATGTAAAAGACCTAATAAACTAACTGAACTACTATTTCCTATCTTACAGAAAGGTAATTAAAGAAAACAGGAAAAAATATGACTGATTTAAACCAAAGCAGTGTAAATCTTTCTCAGTTAGCTCTTACCTAGCTTCAGTATTGACAGCAGGATAATCACAGCAGTATAATTTGCAGTTCAATTAGGCTACTGCACTTGGGGCACGACAACCCTATGCAGAGCTACAGACTAGGAGAAGTCTGTCTAGAAAACTGCCTGGAGGAGAAGGACCTGGGGGTGTTGGTTGACAGCGACTGACCAT
>WAAB01001031.1:0-13152 GCA_013389865.1 Piaya cayana | reverse complement strand
AGGAGGGCTTGGAGATGCAGCCAGGAGCTGATTAACCTCCCGTGGTGACGCGTGTTCTCTGCATGACGAGTCAGTGGGGCTCGGAGACCCTTAGACCGTGCGCCGTGTGTCCTTGCGAGAGGCTTCTCTGCTGAGAACCAGCCCTTGGGAAAGGTTACAGGGTCCCGGCTACGAGCAGAGCTGGGCTGTATCATGAAATCTGGTGCTACACGTGCCTCCTGCGCCTCGGTGAACCTGCTGCTGCTCCGCGCTGCCTGCCGGGAGGATACGGCTCCTCGTGGAATTGCGAGGGCTGTGGTCTCATCTCCCTGTTCAGGGGGAATTTGCTAAATTGTGATGCTTTTGCGCATTTTAAAGACCTTCCTGCTGAAGGAGAGATGAAATCCTCGGGGTACGAGTTTGTCAGGTACTGGAACAGCTCAGGCTAGCGCCGTGATCACTGATCCATGTGCCAGGCAGGACGATGTGCACGGGGGCTGCAAGGGCTGGGTCCGTGTGGGGCTGCATCTTCCCTGAGGAATGAGCCACCCCTCTGCCTGGAGTGCTGCTTCCAGCTTGATGGGCTTGGGAAGCACCAAAATCCCTCTGGAAAGGCCAGAGCCAGCTCTGAGCTGGAGGGAGAGGGTTCGCTTCGCCAGCTGATTGGGGCATGTTCAAGTTCTCCACCCTGCTTGAGCCTTTTTCCCTCTTTTCCTTCCCTTTTTTTTCCCCTTTCCTTTTATTATTTCCCTTTTAATTGTTATCTGCTGGAGTGAGGATGATGCCGACTCTGGTCCTGCCACCCCAAGGTCCCCGCGGGGAGCTGCTCCTACCCGAGGGCAGCGCAGCGCTAATCTCTACATCCAAGCCAAGCCAAGCCATGTGAAAAAAAAACAACCCATACAGGTCAAAACTCTTCAAACCGCACGTTTTTACGAGCTCGAGCCACCTGCCCCTGGGGCCTCGTGGTGGAGGGAGAGGAACCAGAGCCGAAGTCATCGCCGCTTTGTGCCATCGTCACCGACGCAGCCACCGGGGAGGGTCCCACGTGCCCGACCAGCTCGTCCCGAGTGGGTAGAAGCTGGTGTTGGGGCTCTTGCCCGTGTGGAAGGTGGCGATGGGTGCAGGTGTGTGTTTTCCTCCCCCCCCTCCCTCCTCCTCCTCCTCCCTGCGCATACGCAGATGCAGAGACAATCACGGTCATTATTCCTACCCTGGTGACAGTGACAGTGGCAGAGATGCCAGCTCCCCAACACAGGCGGCTTTATTTCATCTCCTCTGTTTTTCAAAGCCTCTTTCATTTTGTATGAGGAGACAGATGTGAAGGGCTGCAGGCTGATAAATTCTGCTGTCTTATGAAAAGAGAGGGTGGATTTTTGTTGTGGTTGCTTCTCTTCCTCCCTCCCCAGCCCTCTCCTGGCAGCCTTTTTTTTATTTTTTCCATAGAGGCTGCTCCCTGCTCCTGGGACGCTGTCTGACGGTCACCTCGCTGGGGCAGGGAGGGCCGAGGTCCCTGGGTGAGCTTCCCAGGGACGAACGTGGCTTGAGTTTTTGGGGTGGATGCTTTGGGGTTTTGGTGACGGGGGCACCTGGTGAGGAGAAAGCGAGCGCGGTGGTGCAGATGCCACCCTGACACGCATCCGCAGTGGCTGGCCCTGGCGCGCTGAAAATGCACATTTGCTGGGGAGGAGCTGCTCGCAGCTGGCACGGCAAGAGCCGAACCTTTCCGCGAGCTCGCGACCCAAATCCTCGTCCTCCTAGCGAGCTGCTGGGGTGGCCGGGGCGAGGCGAGCGCCGGTCGGGGGCCGCTGGGGCTGCTGCCGGTGCGGTTGGTGCCAAGCGAGGAGCGGCTGCCAGGGCGCGGGGAGCGATGCAGCCTGCGCCCCTTCGGGAGGAGCTCGCGGAAGGATGCGCCGGGCACCCGCTGCCCCGGTACCCGGCCCTGGGCGCTGGCACCTGCCCAGCGCGGCGCGGGATGTGGTCCCTGGGCAGCTCCTCTTCCTCCTCTCCCGCTCTGCTGACGCGAGTTCTGGTTTAAAAATAAATTGCTCCCATCTTTAATTGCGGTTTAAATAACTGCTTCATTTTTATTTAAATGTGGCTCTGTAAGGCTTGGAGAACAATTAGGAGAAAATACAGGGCATTGCTCTGGTGCCTGTGTTCAAGCATATAATTAATTTTTTTTTTTTTTTTATTATACTGATGTTTGCCGAATCTGGAAAAGGATCTTATTGTTCCTCTTGATTTAGTCACGCGCAGAACCTCCAAACACACCAGCCATTTCAGGACTCCATTTCACAAGCCGTGAAGCCCGGGTGCTAACACGGCTCCTCCGACCGCTGCCCTTTGGCGTTCGGGCTGTGCCACACGTGCTCGATGAGCCCCGGGTGCTTTGCAGCCTCAGGGAGGGGCGGGTGGGATGTCGTTTCCCACCCCAGGGTTGTTCTGCAGGGGCTTCGTGCCTCTCCAGCCCCAGGTTGATGAGCACAACCCGCTGTTGGATGCATCCTCAGCCCCTCGTGAGGCTTCTGGGCGGCTGCTGCTCAGCGGAGGGGGCTCCCAAGGTGGGAGTTTGTGCCTTTTTGTCGATGAAAGGTATTAAAAGGCTAATAAACGACTCGGGGACGTAGGGTGAAATCCCTGAAAGGCTCTAAATGACCCCGGGACCTCTTCCACAAAGCGAGCGCGCCGTTCAGGGCTATAAATCTCATTCAGAGTCGATAGGGATTAGGTTCCTAAGTGCCCGGCATAGCTGAAGTGCTGCTGGAAACGTCGCTCGTTAGAGGGTTGCGGAGGGGAGCCGCATGTGCTCTGTTGGGCTCTAAGCTTATCAGTCAAAGGTGCTTTGCTTGGTGACAGGAGCCACTTGTGGCGGGCGAGCCGCTGCCCCCCTTGGACTCGCGACAATCTTTTAACCATTTATTAAAGCGGCGATGAACCCTTCTCGGGGACGAAATCTTCATAAGCGAGCGCGGCAGAGATTTTTCACAGATGGCAGCACCGCCAAGAGCAGGCGCTCAAGAAAACATTCATCAAAAAAAAAAAACCACATTCATTTCTTTTCAAAAAAGAAATTGACGTTTATAGCGGAGACAAATTTGGGACTCATTTGCCTCGCCTTTCAGTTTCTGGATTTTTTAGAGGTCGCGTTTCTCCGCACCTTCGAGGGCTGGAAACTGGGGTTATTTTTAACTGGAAACCGAGATTTCTGTGTAACCGCAAGAAACGGGACGTGCGAGAAGGCTGGGTGGAGCAGGACCACGGGCACGGCTGGGGGGGAGATGCATCCCCTGGGGCTCCGGACTCTTCTCCTCCTATTTTATGACCTTCTGCCTGGCTCAGCCTCCCTGCCAGCCGGGCATCCGAGGCGCTGGGTGTTATCTACCCCTGGGGTTTGTCCCTCCAAGCTCATTCCTGTCTGCGGGGCAGTTGTGCGCGGGTGCTGGGCTCTCCTGGCAGGCTGAGATGGTCACACGGCTCTCCCGATGGCACCGGTGATGACAGGGGCTGCGTGGATGCTGTAACCCATGATATAACCAGAGAACTGCCTCTCTGGTCCCAGAGAGCAGCCCTGGGCCACACTCCCCCCTTCCCCAGGTACCTGTTGTTTGGAGAGGCCGGGAAGGATGATGGGCGCCCTTCCTCTTTAAAAAGGCAGAAATTCCCCTCAGAGGGAGCGATTCGTTCGCAGCTCATCTCCATTTCATCTGAAGGCTGCACCACGCTGGGTTTCAGCCTTGTTATGTTTTCTCTTGAGCAATACCTTTTGTTTCTGCAGCGTTTAATATTCCTTCCCAGAGCCTCCATTGCCTGTTCTGGGTCTTTCCATGGAAGGCAGCTCTGAAACTATGAATTATTGTGGTTGAGCCATACTGGTTGTTTGCGTGTTCTGTCCAGCTGGTTCCCCACCTGCTTAGGTGCAGCCGCTGCTCCCTGGCCTCTCCCTGTGCCCGCGTTCCCCTCCCTGCCTGCCATCCCCAGCGCTTGGTACCCATTACAGGCAGCTTGGACTCGCAGGGGAGATGTTTCACTAGCCCAAAGTCCTCAGCACTGAGTGTCCAGGGCTGCAAATTCCATCTCTGGGCAAGCAAATACGCATGCAGGACACGGCTCTCATCCCTTAGGATGAGGGGAATGGTTTTCAGGTGAAAGAGGGGAAATTGAGGTGAGATCATAGAAAGAAATGTTTTTTGTGAGGGTAGAGAGGCCCTGGCCCAGGTTGCCCAGAGCAGTGGGGGCTGCCCCATCCCTGGATTTATTCCAGGCCAGGTTGGATGGAGCCCCTGACCCAGCGGGAGGTGATCCCAGGGGGTGGGACTGGATGGGGAGCTTTGAGGTCCCTTCCAACCCAAACCATTCCGTGACTCACATGCTGATAAAGCAGAAGCGCGGATCTTTGTTTCCTGTCACTGGCGATTTTGGTCGCAGCTGCACTGAGAAGCTTGGTGGCGGTTACAGCTCTGCCTTCGCCAGAGCCTCCTCCAGCCCCTGACTGATTACTGCTTCTCGCCGCAAACCAGATCTCATTTGCATCTCGGAGGAGCAGCGTGCTGCAGGCAACAAACGCCGGTGACACCGCTGGAGATTGCTTGTTGTACGTCATTTAATGTCCATTTGACTCTCGTCTCTCGTGTTTTGTTTGCAGCGTTACACTATGAACTTAATGGTGCCGCACGCTCGATGGGGGCCGGTAATTGTCGTGCCTTGTTTAATGCTGCGGTTTCTCACACACTTCCTGAGCGTACGGAAGTGTTAAGGTTTCTACATCTTGTTTTCCGTGCTTGTTTGAGCCCCAGTACGAAAGCCGCGCGAGGATGAGAGCGGTGATGAGAAGCTGGGGGAGCTGGGAGGGGGCAAAGCTCAGCTCCTGCTCGCACCGGTGGTGCCACGTGGGGCAGCTGAGCAACAGATCCGGGTTTGGAATCATAGAATCATAGAACAACCAGGTTGGAAGAGACCCACCAGATCATTGAGTCCAACCATTCCCATCAATCACTAACCCACGTCCCTCAGCACCTCGTCCACCCGGCCCTTAAACCCCTCCAGGGAAGGTGAATCAACCCCCTCCCTGGGCAGCCTCTGACACTGCCCAATCACCCTTNCTGACCCCAGGATTTGAGGAGCGGTCTCACCAGTGCTGAGTCCAGAGGGAGAAGAACCTCCCTGGCCCTGCTGGCCACGCCGTGTCTGATCCAAGCCAAGATGCCATCGACCTTCTTCGCCACCTGGGCCACTGCTGGCTCAGGTTCAGTCGCTGTCAACCAACACCCCCAGGTAGAGATCTGCTCTGGGGCTGCAGAGCATCCCCACACTCCTTGGCTGGAGCCACGAGCGGCTCCCTTGCAGCACCTCTCAGCTCCTGGCACCCCCGAGCAGCCGGGCACGGTCCCTGCCCCAGCGCTCTCGCCGTCCCCGGGTTCGCGTGCCCAGCCTGGCACTCCCGCTACCAGCTGGGGTGCGAGACGCGTGGCTCCTTCCAAGTCGATTCTCGCTGGCTTCTCCAGGTGAAGTCACTCCGCCTCCTGGCCTGCTTCCACCTGCTCAGCGCCGCTCCCTGAGCTCGCCTGTTGTACAATCGATCAGACACCCTGGCACGTCCCGTTGTTTAAACAAGAGCTATGGCTATTGCATACGAGATGTGTACAACACGTGCGCGACGGCGTCAAGAATTAACTTCATAATCATCCCCGTGATCCTTCCTGGCAGGGCTCCGGCATAACCTGTCGTGTCTTATCTAGCGATTGTGTGTGAGTTATAGTCACCGCTGCCCTGGCTCCCCGCATGAGATTGATGGCAGGTGAGGTTTTATATTGCCTGTGTCAGGATTCCTCCTTGCAGTCCGGGAAACCCTGGAGCAGCTGCTCGGCTCCTCGGATGCTCTGGATGCTGAGGGCGCCGGCCCCAGTTTGAAGCTGCATAAATTCCACTTGGAATTCAGTGGGGGATCTCCTGCCTGGAGGCTGGGGAGGGAAAGGAGCCAAAAGGGAGACAGGATGNCAACCTGGTGATTCTATGATTCTATGAAAAATGTGTGGCCCAGAGGTGGGTTTGCCTCTTTGCGTTGGCTCTCCAGCCACCCAAGAGCAGGATGAAATCAGATCTTCATGCACAGAGAGAGCTGCTTAAGCCACGCAGGCAGGGGAGACCTCAGTATCTTTGCTGAATGTCATGGTGGGAGAAGCAAGAGGGGAGTTCAAGAGGAGCCATTGCCACTTACCTTACTGGGAGATGAACCTTGGCATCCACCTGGCTGGATAAAGGGTGTTTTTTCAGCTCCTGGTGAGAGTGGGTCCCCTGCTGACCCCCATCTCGCTTGGTTTGCAGCCCTGCACCGTGGTGTCGTGTCGATATTTAAGCCTGTGGTGATTAAAACCTGGTGGTTCCTTTGGTTTGGTCTTTTTTTTTTTAGATTCTGGGGTATTTTGTTTCCTTGACCGAGGGAGCTGTAGGAAAGGGGTTTAAAGAGCTCGGATGTGCAGTTCTGGTGCCGCCGCAGAGCCTTCCCCCCGTTTGCTGGCTGGTGCGGTGCCCCAGGAGCTCAGCCCATCCTTACCGGGACCTCAGTCAGGAGGTGCTGCTGCTCGATGTGGTGCTGCCTGGCACCCCCTCGCCTCATCCCAGCCCAGGACCAGGGACTTTGGGGTCCTGGGGGTCTCATCTCGCTCCGGGCTGGCTTCTCCACCCTGGTCTAGGTGAGCTTGGGGCACCCATTTCCACACCTGCACTCTCATTGAGCGTTAATTCTCTACCTGGAGCCCTGTGGATCCGATGCTCTCACCTCCAGAAGCTGTAAAAATAAAAAATAACCCCCTGCGCTTCTCTTTCCTGCAGGGAAACCGTTTGGGGAGATGATATTTTTGTTCTAGTTGAGACCAGATGTAACCAAACGCCCGTCTCCGCTGTGCTGGCAGCAGCGTCTTGCGATGCCAACATCCTATGAAAGGCGAACGGCTGAATTTCTTTTTTTTTTTTTTTGTTTTTTTTACGTATACACACAATGTACGAAACAAAGAAGCTAAAAAATGATGAATTGCAGCTAATGCTGCTGCGTGATGGAGATAAGGCCGTAATTATTTGTTTGGGCAGCTTAAATCAACGCCGAAAACAAAGCGATAATTTCAGTCTCTTTGTGCGGGTCTCCTGGGCTGTGTGACCAAGCGTGAACTTATCTCACGGGCTCGTATGATTTTTTCGCATTTGCGCATGGTTGGAGCAGGTTGTTTCGGTGTCGAGCTTCACGTGCTGCTCTCCGAGGGCGCCCGGGCCCCCGTTTAGGGAGAGCTGAAGTTCTTTCTGGTAGGATTTAGCACCTCTGTGCTGCCTCAGTCTTGGAAATTCATCGTGGCTATCGTAATTATTATTTGTGCTGCAGACAGGGCTGCTCCTCCATCCACTCTGCACATCCAGCGAGCCGCCTGGGTCTCCTGCCCGTCCTGCCTTGTTAGGAGAGAAGACAAGTGGGTTGAACTGGAGCTCTCTCAGCTCCAGAGGCACCTGAACCCGTGGCAGCGACTGTAAATTTTTACGTTCCTTGTGTTTGTTTTGCTTCGGTTTAATTAACTGATCGATGAAAGCCTATCGAGCTCCGACCTCGCGTGCAGGCGCCGTAAATCAGCTCTCGCTGCTGGTGGAGCCGGGCCTGGGCCACGGTCCCGGCTGCCGAGCTGCGCGATTGCACCTCTCGGGGCTGAAAAAGTCTGGAGCCTTTGAACCCCTCCAGGGATGGAGCAGAGCAGCCTGGGCCAGGGTCTCCGCACCCTCACAGCAAAACATTTCTTCCCAGGATCTCATCTTAATATCCTCTCTTTCACCTGAAAACCATTCCTCTCATCCTCTCCCTGCCCTCCCTGATCAGGGACCCCCTCCTCAGCTTTCCTGGAGCCCCTTTCAGCACTGGAAGATGCTCCAGGGTCTCCCCTGAGCCTTCTCTTCTCCAAGCTGAACAACCCCAACTCTCTCAGCCTGTCCTCGTAGCAAGGTCTCCCTGGAGACATAATTTCCTTGGGAGGGAGATTTGGAAGCTCCCACTCCACTTCCCTTTTACCCTGATAAATCTTGCGTCTCCGGCTCCTGCCACGCTTGTATCCGGCTTGCTCTTTTTTCCTTCTTTTCTTTCATAAAACGTCCCTCCCGATACCATCTCTGCTCGGCTCGCTCCGCTATCAGCGCTCTGAAGGTTATCGGTGTCGGTTTCCAGCTGAACATGAGAGGCAGTGGGACCCACTGAGCTGCTGGCAGGGAGGAGGGGAGAACCCACAGAGATAACGGGGGCTCCCCTGGGGGTGGAGAGCCAGTGCTGAAGGGTACTGGAAACCTTCAGCAAGGTCTCATCTCCTTCCTTCTATTGGGTCATGAGGTCCATCGTATCATGCTCTATTTGCATGGGTTGAGACACCCTGAGAGATGCTGAACTCGCCCCGTCTGGAGCAGCGGGGAGGGAGTTTGTGCCCCGTGCTCCATCAGGGGGTGGCTGTGCCCTCTGTCCCCAGGTGCCACTCAGGGGGGATGAGGGAACATGCAGCCAGGATGGACACGTGCCCTGTGACATGTGCACACTGTTATTTCTGTTTTCTCTGGCTTTAAACAGGGCCCGCAGACACATTTGGAGGGCTGGATGCGTCGCCGAGGCTGTAGCTGGAGCTCTGAGTTACAGGGGTTGCGTTTAATTAGAACGAAAATCGCAGTCCTGTGATCTGTGCTTAAAATCAGGCCAAACCTCTCTTAGAATCATAGAACGGTTTGAGTTGGAAGGGGCCTTAGAGATCATTTCATTCCAACCTCCTTCCATGGGCAGGGACGGCCTGTGGAAATACCAAATCGTGCTGCAGTTGGATGGCTTTTTTTTTTATCCCAGCTTCCATTGCAATAGTTTTTCCTGAAGGAAAAGTGTTTTGGGGAAGGGATGAGCTGCCGAGGAGAGAGCCTGGTGCTTCTGAGGGTCAGATCGGAGCATCCGTGGTGAGTCGCTGCCGCGGAGGAGAAGCTTTTGCATCCTGCGTCGCCACCGTGTATTTTCTATTTCAGTGCAAAGGGGGGAAAAACGCACATATTATCAAACGATGCACTTTTTTATCTTCTTTATGGCTTCTAATGCTATAGCTGATTTCTTAAAACCGCTAAAAGCATAAGCATTAAAGCAATTTTCCAGAGTAATATAGCAAGAGGTCTACAAAAGCTCCGCAGCGTTTGATAATAGTTGCCATCTTCAGCTGAAGATAATGATGTTAACAAATGTAATGGGAGTAATGAGTGGAGATTCGAAAAGCGGCTTTTGTTTAATTTTTTTTTTTGTCATGCAAATGAGTTTGGGAGTGAAGAAGGAGAGCAGGAAATAATGAAAACTTCATTCGAGAGGAGTCTTAAGCCCCGCAGCCAGATGCTCCGGGGGGCAGGAGGGAAGGAGAGGGGATGGGGAGGCCGGGATGTGGTGGAGTGGAGCGAGGTGGGGCTGGGCCAGGTGGGCAGGGGGAGGTCACGCTCCGATGTCACCTCTGGCCTGTTGATGGGTTGGGAAAGGTTGGTGCAAGGCTGCAGTGACCTGTGGTGGACGAGGTGGTGAGGTGGACAAGGTCCTGAGGGACGTGGTTTAGTGTTTGATAGGAATGGTTGGACTCCATGATCCGGTGGGTCTCTTCCAACCTGGTGATTCTATGATTCTATTATTCTCCTTGGGTGGTTTCTGGGATCCCTCCCGTCCGTGAAGAGGAGGGGACGGAGCAGGGTCACAGAATCACAGAATCACCGGGTTGGAAGAGACCCACTGGATCATCGAGTCCAACCACTCCCACCAAACACTAACCCATGTCCCTCAGGACCTCGTCTACTCGTGATTTAAACACCTCCAGGGAAGGCGAATCAACCACCTCCCTGGGCAGCATATTCCAATGCCCAATGACCCTTTCCGTAAAAAACTTCCTCCTAATCTCTAGTCTAAATCTCCCCTGGTGGAGCTTGAGGCCATTCCCCCTCGTCCTGTCCCCTGTCCCTTGGGAGAAGAGCCCAGCTCCCTCCTCTCCACAACCTCCCTTCAGGTAGTTGTAGAGAGCAAGCAGCTCAGCTCCCAGAAAGGATGCGTGGGGCACAGGTCGTTGGAAGCAAAGCAAATCTCCCTTCCTCTCGCTCCCGGGAGGCTGGAAATACCGTGCTTGGTGCTTCTGCAGCACCTTCCGCTTTAAAAATGACGCCGGCTGAGTTCAACCTTTTGACAGCCCAGCAACTCCCTCTCCCCATCAGAGCGAGGGAATTTACTTTATTTAGATTGACTCCCAGCCAAAGTGATAGGTGTGAGGCTGGCAAATAAGCATCCTTGTGATGAGGACTGGCACTTATGCATGTGCGGAAGATTCGGGTCTGTCAGCTTGTGTCAGCTCGCCTTCTATGGAGTGTTTAATCTCCTAACCCTTGGCCAAGAAATGCATTAAGAGATCTGCGGCAAGTCGGAGCTCGAGGAGGGAGGGATGCGGCTGCCTGTCCCTCTTCGGCGAGCCCGCCCATGAACTGATGGAAGAGGGGGACGGGAGGGAGCACGAGTGGATCGGGTCTTGTGGCTGCAGGAGAGCTGGAGGGAACGAGGAGCGGCTGAGAGAGCTGGGGTTGTTTAGCCTGGAGAAGAGGAGGCTGAGGGGAGACCTCATTGCTCTCTGCAACTGCCTGAGAGGAGGTTGTGGAGAGGAGGGAGCTGGGCTCTTCTGCCAAGGGACAGGGGACAGGAGGAGAGGGAAAGGCCTCAAGCTCAGCCAGGGGAGGGTCAGGCTGGAAATTAGGAAAAAAAATTTCAGGGAAAGGGTGATTGGTCAGTGTCAGAGGCTGCCCAGGAGGGGGTTGATTCCCCTTCCCTGGAGGGGTTTAAGGTGAGGGTGGACGAGGTGCTGAGGGACATGGGTTAGTGATTGATGGGAATGGTTGGACTCCATGATCCAGTGGGTCTCTTCCAACCTGGTTGTTCTATGATACTGTGAAACGGGGTGGAACTGGAGGAAGAAAATAACACTTCTTCCTAATCAGGGTCATCTTGAGGGGTGTACGAGGCCTTGTTTGGGGTGGGACTGTGGAAGCGCAGGGTGACCCTCGTGCTGCGTTCGCTCACGATGATGCAGCGGCGCTGGAGCCGCCCGGGGCTCTGTCAGCGAGCAGATGGTGGTCACGGCTGCGTGGATGTCCTTGGGCACAAAAAGCAGTGTCCCTGGCCCTGGGCAGAGATGGCGTCTGTCCCCTTTCAGTGCCCGGGCTGCTGCAGGGGCGCCGGGGTGGGATCCGCTCCCCCCCAGCTCTCGGAGAACACAGAGCTTGCTTGGACAGGGTTACTGGGAGAGGAGAATTGTGCTTCTAGTTGGTTTGAGCATCACCCCTGGCACATGCGGCTTGTCTCTCGGGGCTGTCACAGGCAGAGACGTTCCCCTTTGAGCACTGGCTGGGTTGCTGGATGCAACATCTTGAGGGGAGAGGCCTTGCTATAAAATGAGAGTCCTTCATGTTCTCCTTCCCTTTTTTTTTTTTTTTTTTTTTTCCTTTCAGAAGGGCAAAGATGTGAATTATCGCACCTGGCTTTGCAATTTACAGCTTTTAATTAATCTGAAATTTCAGCATAGATTTTTATGATAAGCGGAGGCATCTCTGCAAGCTGGGCAGGAACCTTAACAATGATCCGAGATGAATCTGCAGGATGAAATATCAGGGCAGTAAACGAGGCCTGTATAAAGCAGAAAAGCAAAATAAAACATGCCCAGGATATCAAAGCAATGATCTTTCTCGTTGCAATGAGAGTGGTCCCTGCTCATGGGCTTTTGTCAGCTGCCCCATCCCTGGAGGGGTTCAAGGCCAGGTTGGATGGGGCTTGGAGCCCCCTGATCCATCAGGGGGCGGAGCTGGATGGGCTTTGAGGTCCCTCCCCAGCCCAAACTGTTCTGTGGGTGGTCCCGAGGCTGATACAGCCGGTGTCTTTTAAATGATTTGTTGGGTTTGCAGCGGTCACAGCAACAACGTCCTTTGTTCCAGCATCCAACAACGATGAAAAGTGAGTTAATGAAACCTTAGCTGTCCATGTGTGATGGAGACTCAATCCCTCAGTCCCTGTAAGGTCAAGGGAAGATGAGATCTGTTGAATAAGGGCGACTGGATGAGGTCTTGGGTTTGAACGTGATGCTGTGGGTGAGCTCTGTGCAGCTCCTTCCCCGTTGCCTGCAGGCAGTGGTGAGTAGGGCTGGGGTGATCCTGAGGTGTGTGACCAGGGAGGTGGTTGATTCGCCTTCCCTGGAGGTGTTTAAGTTACGAGTAGACGAGGTGCTGAGGGACATGGGTTAGTGATTGATGGGAATGGTTGGACTCGATGATCCGATGGGTCTCCTCCAACCTGGCGATTCTGTGATTCTGTGAGAGGAGGATCCTTGGTGTTTTAGGCCAGTCGTCCTCTTGTCATCACAATGTACGTGGCTGCAGTGCTTTGCTGTCCCTTTCTTGGTGCGTAGGGTCAGAATTGTGCTCTTTTCTCTGAATCCCAACATCATAATTTGCTGTTTAACACGACTAGCACGGTTCCTCCAGAGGGTTGTTTGTGGTTACTAAAGAATCCAGCGCTACCAAANAGCTGGAGCTGCACAGACAGCACGCCCGGCATCACCAGCATGGGGTTTGGGGGGGGAGCATCGCTGCTGGGGCTTGGGGACCCTGGTGGCTCGCAGCTCTCGTGCCGATGGGCTCGTCTTCCCAGAGGGATCCAGGTGCCCTGTGGAGGTTTGGCTGGCGTCTCTCCCTGCTTTTGTTTCTGCTGCTTTCGGAGCGGCGCATTATCCTCTGTTTTCCTTCTCCAGCCACCTAAACTCCGGAAAATTGCGATAATGAAGGGTAATGATACAGTGTGGGGAGCAGGCTTCCATTCTCAGTCTTTTAAAGTTGTATAAACAAGAGGCAGGGAACATCTATTTACAAATATTTTTCTTGGAAAAGAAGAGAGGGAGATCAAGCTCCCTTTGTCTCCATTAGGCACATCCTTCCATTCCATGAGCTTTCCTCTAGCAACCTGCCTGTGGGCTGATGGGTGCACGCCGAGCTGGATCTCTCAGAAGCGAGATGGTGTCTGAGTGGGCACGATGGGGATGGCAGGAGGAGGTACCCACGGCCCCAAATGCCCAAGGTGTGTGGGTGGCTTAGAATTATAGAATCGTGAAATGGTTTGGG
>WAAB01001028.1:23173-42705 GCA_013389865.1 Piaya cayana | reverse complement strand
GAAGGTAACTTCTTGCTTCCCCAGAAATCGTCTCCCTTTCTTCCTTTATCTGTGCTTTCACAGGTGTTTTTCTGTTGCCCAAGCATCAAGGGAACTTTAGTACCCGTGTTTTCTTCTTGCATCAATGAGAAAGAGCTTTAGCTCTGTTACTGGCAGAAGTGCCTTCTAGGCAATAAGTTCACGGGGCAGCAAAATTGGAAAGCTGTGCATCCAACACTCAGCAGACATCTGAGGAGTCACAAGCTCTTTCCAGGCTCATCTTTATAATTTGGAACTTTCCGAAGCCCTGTAAGAAAAAGGGAGGGTTCGTAGTACCTGAGCAGGGCAAATGTGGCTTTGAGCAGCATGGAGGTCTCTCTTCACCTCTTCTTAGATGTAAAACTTCGTGTCACAAATGTCCATCTCTGGTTTTTTTGGATTGGCCAAAGGACTTTAGGGTATTGGGAACTTCATATTTAATCCCAATTCTTCTCACCCTGTCAGTGCTGTTAGCCAGGCCACTCTTGGAGGCTTTTCCACTGTGGATGGCTTGTTTAGAGCAGGGTTTCAGCAAGGACACTGCAGGGTCTGGTTCATAGGGAGCATTTCAGGAAGAATTACACTGACTTGGAGGAAGGTTAAATGGCTACAATTAATCTTATCAGATTACAATTTTCGTTTTCTAACTTTCCTGTTATCATTCTGACCACTATGTGATTATATTATTTTCATCCTATTTGCAGATGGAGGCAAGTTTGGATGTGATTCATGGGAAAACAGAGCTATTGGAGTGTCTTACCTGGCAATATCAGAGCCCTTATAATTGCAGAAAATAAATCAATCTCTTGTAAATGCAATGATTCTTAGCACAGCCCTTCCAAATATCACAGGGAGGGACATCAAGAAAGGAAATTATCACTGGTCCAGCGTCTTAGGTGGGAAGAGATTACCAATTGTGGTCATTTAAACCACAACAAAGGGAAGAATATCTTCTTCCAAGAAATAGCTCCTTGTAAAGGAGGATACTGTGATTTCTTAAGAGCTTCGATGTGTATTTTAAAATCAGATTTGGGAATCCAGCCATCTGTCCAAATATTGAAAGTCATCAGCCATTTTAAGTGGGTGTTCGTCGAGCAAAAACATCCAAGGGAGCTCCCACGCCTGCTGTGTTACTGGGCTTGAGTTACAGCCAAACACCATTGACACAGTTTTCTTGCTCTTGTGTGTTAACCTTTTTTTTTGCCTGCAAGTCATCTCTGAGTGTGAGCAAAATACAGCTGCCACTTTGGCACAATCACGTGTTGTGTGAAACTGCTGCAAGTGGTAACAGGATTGTCCATGTGTGGATGGAGGCAGAAGAAAGAAGAAATATTCCCAGGACACACAGTGGCTCATTGCTCCCTTATGTATACCTCAATGAAGGGATGAAGAACCTCAGAAGGGTCTTGCAAGGCACACATAAGCAGCTAGATCTTAGAATCATAGAACAACCAGGTTGGAAGAGACCCACCAGATCATCGAGTCCAACCGTTCCTATCAATCACTAAACCATGTCCCTCAGCACCTCATCTACCCATGCCTTAAACCCCTCCAGGGAAGGTGACTCGATCCCCTCTCTGGGCAGCCTGTTCCAATGCCCAATGACCCTTTCTGTGAAAAAATTTTCCTAATGTTCAGCCTAAACCTCCCCTGGTGGAGCTTGAGGCCATTCCCTCTTGTCCTGTCCCCTGTCACCTGGGAGAAGAGCCCAGCTCCCTCCTCTCCACAACCTCCTTTCAGGTAGTTGTAGAGAGCAATGAGGTCTCCCCTCAGCCTCCTCTTCTCCAGGCTAAACACCCCCAGCTCTCTCAGCCGCTCCTCATAAGGCCTGTTCTCCAGCCCCTTCCCCAGCTTTGTTGCTCTTCTCCGGACTCGCTCCAGAGCCTTACTATTGTGATTTCTTTCATACCTTCACTAGAAAAGCTTTGTTGTTTTGTTTATTTGTTTGTTTTACAAGTATTACTGTTATTTCAAACAAAGGGAAATAATTAAACCAAGTTAGGGAAAAAAGTTAGCACAGACACCTCTGTGAGAAGGCTCAGAAGTGCAGAGATTGAAATACTTTCTGTTGTTACAGCAGCTTTTAGAAAACAAAGTTTTCCTCTGGAAAGGTCACTTCCCACTCAGCTGAATTCAAGTTTTCAATGCCAGAGATACTGTCAGTGCTGATTTCCACAGGTTTTGGCCCAGGAACTGGGCAATCATTTTTACAGACTGGTCCAAATAAGCAGTCTTCATGGATTGCTGGAGAGACAGAAGAGCTCAGGCTAAAAGGAGCATGGATGGAGATGTTTGTAATATTGCCACAAAGGTACCGATTCAGCCCAGGATAAGGAGTGCTGGCTGAGAGCTCAACTGCAGCTCTAGAGGAGGATGTGTGCTGCTGCACCCAGCAAAAAGCCAAGGATGGATAAGGTCAAGGCTTGGCAGGACACAGATTTTGCAAGTGATGAGATTTCAGCCAGGTTGACAGTCCATCTTCAAAGAAACTCCTTTCCTGGGACGGCCAGCCCTTGCACACCCTACAAACGGCTGCGTCCCAGGTCCTGGGCATGGAGACCTGCATCTGTCTCATGCTCCCCAGCCATGGTTTCNTCTATGCTTCTATGATTTTATGATCTGTCTCATGCTCCCCAGGCATGGTTTTTGTACTCTGACATGGGCAAACCCACACTGATTTCACTCAAAACTTTTGGTCTCTCTAGATCTGGTTGCTTGTTTTCATAAAATAAAAGTTTAAAAGCTCTTCAGTTTTGACTCTGAGGATTTGGGAAGTTTATAACATTTTAAATCTCTCTATAATCTCATAAATATAAATGACAATGTTGTGAAGAGTCAAAAAGGTGCAGAAAAAGTAGGATGAGTATATCTAGGACTTTTAATGGACTTTTAATGTACAGTGCTTTCCTTCATCTGAGTCTCTGGTAAAGAAGACATCACTTCCAGTGTTTTACCTCAGATGGAGAACTGGGAATGAGAAAAATGATATGCCCTCAATGCTAGTTTTGTGTCAAACACTCATGAATTGTGCATTCTTAAGGTTTGGGCAAGGTCTGATCAGTGCATGCTGGAAGATTAGCAGAGGAGCTTTTTGTTTCACAGTTATGGGGAACAGCTGGCAACAGATAAACAATAGCAGGATCTAGCAATTGATTTCGTCCACTGATTTAAACAGTATTTTGAAAGCCTCTTCACACCACCATTTCTTCTCTGTGCCTTCTCTCCTTTTAATAAGGTTTTAATAAGCTGCTGAGTCCTTTGGACTTCTAGGGGAAAAATGTGGGATGATATTCTCCCAAGTGACAGGGGACAGGATGAGAGGGAATGGCCTCAAGCTCCACCAGGGGAGGTTCAGGCTGGACATTAGGAAAAAAATTTTGTACAGAAAGGGTCATTGGGCACTGGAACAGGCTGCCCAGGGAGGGGGTTAATTCACCTTCCCTGGAGGTGTTTAAGGGATGGGTGGACGAGGTGCTGAGGGACATGGTTTAGTGATTGATGGGAATGGTTTGACTCAATGATCCAGTGGGTCTTTTCCAACCTGGTGATTCTATGATTCTATGATTTACCACCAGATGTGGAAGGCGCTTGGCCAAGGACTCTGACCCTTCTCAGAATGTCCTCAAGCGGGTTCAGCTCCATAGCAATCTACAGTGTGAGAGGAGGTTCTTCACAGACCACAAGGCAGACCACATAACTTTACATACCTCAAGCTTAGATATTTGGGTCTGAGCTGTTCTTTCTCAGCTTCCTGTAGAGACGGAGAAGGAGAAGGAGGAAAACCAATCCAAATGAGAGGCTTTTAACTCTCTCTTAGGCATGTAGGTAGTGCAATGGTTCTGCACAAATGGAATTTAGATGAACCGGGTCTCTCTTTGCATGCTCTCAGAGAAACTAGAGTTCCTCTGCTGATTTTACATATTTCTCGAGGTCAAATTGAGCCATACTTGGCTAGCTTGGGTAGATGAGGCAGACACAGGGTTAGAGATTTGGAGAAGAGGACCCAGATTTCATCAGAAGAAACACAAATGCTTGTGAAATCTTGAGCATGAGCTGTAATTTCATATGCAGAAGTACTTACCTCTTTGGACAATTGCTATTTATAATAAATTGCTAGGATAATTTCCCATCTAATTACACCACAAAACACCGTGGAATGCTTAGGGTAATCATGATCAAATACTGCCAGGCTGTCTTGCAGCATTAAAGAAAATATTTGATTGCCAGAAATCCATTACTGAGTAGACATCTGTGCACTGAACTCAGGTTCAGCGTGATGCTCTGTAATGTGCCTACTCATACGACTGTACAAATACCGGATTTGTGTTGGCATACGAAGTCCTGCAGCCTTTGATATTGTACGTTAATTAAAAATGTTCCATCCACAAGAGAGAATAGAGAAAGTTTTTGGAGGAATTTCCACAGATCCTCCTGCAATTTCAATGGTGGATGCAGAGAGCTCTGGCACAGGGTGGGCTGAGGCATCCCCCCGGGCACTGCCAGCCCTCTGCAGCACTGCCTGGGAAAGGCAGGTGAGTCATAGAGTCATATCATAGAATCATAAAATGGATTGGATTTGACGGGACCTTAAATATCATCCATTTCCAAACACTTTTCTATAGGCAGAGACACCTCCCACTTGTTCAGGCTGCTTAAAGCCCCATCCAACCCGGCCTCGAACACCTCCACTGATGAGGCTGCCATGATTTCTCTCGGTAACCTAGGCCAGAGCCTCACCACCTGCACAGGAAAACATTTCTTCCTAAGATCTCATCTCACTCTCTCCTCTTTCAGCTGAAAACCACTCTCGCTTGTCCTTTCCTTGCACTGATCAGGAGCCCCTCCTCAGCTTTCCTGGAGCCTCTTTTAGGGCTGGAAGCTGCTCTAAAGTCTCCCCGCAGCCTTCTCTTCTCCAGGGTGAACAACCCCAGCTCTCTCAGCCTGGCCTCATATCGGAGGTGCTCCAGCCCTCTGGTGAACAGTGACACAAGACCTTGCACAGGAATCATTCAAAACTATCTCTCTGCTAAGCGGTGTTGCCTTTAGTAGGATGATACTGTGCTCAAATACTATGAAAAGCTACTTAAATAGAAATGAATTGACCATAGAAGAAAAATGTGTTTATTTCTTACTGTCATCCCAGATATATGATCCCAGGTGTCTGGGAGAGGTCCCAGTTTGTCACTTCTTCTCAGGTAGTGACAGGTTTCCCTACAATTTCTGAAAAGATTATGCTAAAAATAACTTACACTTTGCGGTGGTTGTGGAGAGTCAAATACAATATCAGGAACCCAGAACCAGCATTGCTAATCTAACACCATCCCTAGCTGAAAGTACAAAGAGGTTCCAATGAGTTTCTGGAGACAAAGTTATTGTTTCTCCTTTTAAATACTCTGCATGGAAATGCAAGATTTCCAGATTCTTCACTGAAAGGGTCATTAGGCAATGGAACAGGCTGCACAGGGAGATGGTTGAGTCACCTTCCCTGGAGGTGTTTAAGGTGCAGGTGGATGAGGTGCTGAGGGACATGGTTTAGTGTTTGATAGGCATGGTTGTTCTCTTTGATCCAGTGGGTCTCTTCCAACCTGCTGATCCTGTGATTCTATGATTTGTACTGGCCTCATGGGAACCTGTTGCTAACAGTACAAGTTCTTGGAAGCTCTATGTGGTGCAGCAGGGTGTTAAGGATTCTTGCAAGGAAAGAAAGGGATAAACAAGAAAACAAAGATACTGAGGAGTCCAAGGCAATGGCTCTCAAGCAGAAAACAGCTCCAGAAATACCTGGTTAAATGAACATGTAGCCATCAGGGCCAGGGAAACTGACATTCAGACTGAAGTCAACTCCCTGGTTATCTGTTATGTCTGATTAACTCCTTTATTCCTAACAGTCTTTCTTTTTGTATGGGTTCAACCTCTTATCAGCAGAACATGGGAAGGTGCCATGAAAAGGACAATTCATCTGCTCCAAAATATATAGAGGTTGAATGTTGCTGGGGCAACAACCACAGTACCTGCAGTTATATATAGGAATAAGCCAACCCTCCAAAACTCAGTTTTAGGAGGAAAGAAGGAAGGATTAAAAGAAAAAATGGAAAAAAGTGGGGAGGAAAAGAAATGTTTGTTTAGAAATGTCATTGTTGGAAAGTTAAAACTTAAGACTACAACACAGTGAGGAGTGAACACAGGTTGTTGGCCCAAGTTAGACCCCAAGTGTCTTTCTCTCTCTAGATTTGTTAAAGCAAGATATTAGACTTAATCTTTCCTTCTGCCCTGTGGGAGAGATGGGCAAGTCCCTCAAGTGACAAGCTGAACCACATGAGCAGAGAAGGAGGAAGATACTGTTGTTAATGTAGCTGTCCCCAGGTTCAAATCACAGACACTTGGGAGGCCATAAAATGATTTATAAATATTCATTTCAGAACAGGGTGTTTATGCAAATCACTCTGACTCCATGGAGTTTCATTAATCCTTGGAAATAGAGTTCTTGTTACTCATTCATCATTATTTTCCCATTAAAAGACATTCCCCCATCTGATGCATCACATCTCATCTCTCCCCAGGAGTGACCAGCAGTGGTCAGCCCATCACACCCACCTGCATTGTGATGGACAAGACTTTCCTGATCCCCCCTCTATTTTTATATTCATTTGTCTTGGTCTGACTAAATACAGGGAATGCCTGCAGTTTAGAAAGCCAAATGAGCCTGCTGGAAACTTTGGTCATCCTGGCACTACTCATTTCCTAGAACAAGGCCATCTCTACACACAAATCTGCCCTCCACCCTAATCTTCTCTCCCTTTCAAATCAGCAAAGGCGTGCTCTAAGCTGGGGGTCAGAGGGGCATTTCCAGATTGTCTCTGTCCTGTGCCACAGCACCTAATGCAAAGGGACAAAAGGCTGAGTAGTAGATGGGAGGCAGGGTGGGAAGGAGCTTTGCTGCCAGACCTTCTCTGCAAACCTCCTGGGAACTAGGACAAGAGGCTTCTCTGATTCCTGCTGTGGAAATATTGCAGAGAGCTGGGTCAGGAGGAGGCAGAGAAGGCTGCTTTGAGAGTGACACTGCCACACGCTCCTACTCCTGTGGTTGAGCTTCCCTTTGCTCCTCCTGAAGCTTCCTGGGGAGGCAACCAGTGCTAACCCCTACAGAGTCAGGGAAGGTGACCTGTGAAGGTCAGTTTAGCCTCCAAAATGCCTGCAGAACTTCACACAAGACAAAGATAACTCCACAAACCTTTCCAATCTTTGCATTTGCTGTGCTTTTAGATAACCCCAAACACTTAGTTGCCAGCTCCCGACTGTAGCTAGCGGGCTGCCAATTATGCTTGGCAGCACAAATATTGAAGAGGCTGGGGGTGGGGGTTAGGTGCTCACCAGCCCTGAACAGATCCACTGAGCAAATACGTTAATTTAAAAAATAATGCGAGCAGTGTGCAGTAAAGATTTGTGGAGCTCATTAATGTTTGAAAACAGCTTAGACATCTGGGCTTTGTTCAGATGAAACTTTCCCATTCAGTGCCTGGGAAAGAAAATGCAGTAAGCAAAAGTCTTTCAGATGTTCCCAGAGAGCCCATGCTTGCGAGCAGGATCATTCTTGCATTATTTTAAAGTCCCAGGAACTTACTTCTATGCCTTTTACAAATATCTCCAGATTAAGGGATTAATAGCATGTCCTTGCAAGGTAGTGTGGAATTGAATTAAGTTACTGAGTCAGTCTTAGAGTAATTGCCTTCAACACAATCCATCTGATTCATATGTTATGATAGAACATAGTTTTTCAGACAGAAATATTTGCTTAATTACTCCATCCTCACATAGATGTTACTCTTCACGTCTGTACGACCCCAGATCACTCACAATTAGCATCTACTGCTGAAGTCACCAACAAGAGCTATTTTATGGCCATACAAGAGGGATGGATTGCCTCCCTCTTCATACAACTGTGGCACATACACTATGTTTTATTTCTTGGAGACTGAATTCTCCTAAGTACGTGCGTAGGTCATGTCAAGAGTGAGAGCTGTTGCCTGTGTGGAGGAGACGTTATTACAAGTTTATATTTACCCAACTGAAGGCAGGTCCTCATTAGGCTACAGACAACACAACATCCTGCCATCAGCTGCTCGGTGCAGCCTGTGAGGTTTAATTAGACACATCCTGAAGAGGAAATCAAAATGCCAAGGGAAAGTGCTTGAGTCACTAGAGTTGCCTGACAGGCTAAGAGGGTTGGGGTTGTTCAGCCTGGAGAAGGCTCCAGGGAGACCTTAGAGCACCTTCCAGTGCTGAAAGGGGCTCCAGGAAAGCTGGGGAGGAGCTCTTGGTCAGGGAGGGCAGGGATAGGAGCCAGTGGGACAGTTTTAAGCTGAAAGAGGGGAGGTTTAGAAGAGATACAATGAAGAAAATTTTTACTGTGGGGGTGGGGAGGCCCTGGCCCAGGTTGCCCAGGGAAGTTGTGGCTGCCTTATCCCCGGAGGTGTTTGAGTCCAGGTTAGATGGGGCTTTGAGCCCCCTGATCCAGTGGGAGATGTCCCTGCCCATGGCAGGGGGTGGAACTAGACGGCCCCTTCCAACCCAAGCCCTTCTATGATTCAATGACTTCAGTTTTAGGCCCACACAGAAATACTGCTGTAAAACACGTGTGGAGAAATTTGACAGAGGTGAAGTATTTTGAGCAGTAGACAACATTTGCCACAGTATGAGAGCAAGAGCCAGGAGCTCCTAGGAGGCTTGAAGTGCAGACCTGTAGATGTTTCTGTCTGTGGTCTCCTGCCAGGTCACCAGCCCAGCTTTGTGGATCCTGTCCTTGTCCAGAGAGGAGCCCAGATGTCTCAGCAGACCCAGAACTTTCAGTCATGCAACGTGTCTCAGAGGCTGGACTCTATTTTGCTATCACTACAGCTTGGAAATGTGAAATAATCGTACTGATGAGACTGGCACTGACTTATGCCATCCTTTGTGAAATGATATTGAATGACTCTTCCAATGCCCCAACCTCAGTTTCTAAATCACTGCTGTTCTTGAGCAAAGGCAGCAGCGCCATCCAGGTTCTGCACAAGGGGAAGTCAGTGCTGGCAGAAGAGAAACGCGAACCATGTTTTTCCCCTGTTCCTGGTTTAAAGATGTGTTCTTTTTAGAGAAGAGAAGGCCACATTACCTTTCATGGAATAAACCACTTCAAAATATTTCACTTGGATAATCCCAACTCATTGCACTTCACTGTTTCAGTAAGAAACATTCAGAATCCCAAGGCAAAATGCACAATTTCACCTTGTCACCATGACCAAACCTCTCACTTCAGATCTGACGTGGGATTATCTCACCATTTTGGATAAACATCCTTTGGGATCTTCAGGGTGAGTGTATGAGGCACTGACCTTTCTATGTGGTTAGATGAATTGTGGGTTGAGCTTCCACAATGTCTCCATCACCCTTGTGATTCCATTTATGCACAGAGTCTTCGCTTTGGTGCTGACTGGATTGCACCATGAAAAATGCAGTATGGTAAAACTACCAACCCAAATCACAGCATCCCTTCAGCAATTTGCTGTTCCAGGAAGGCACAGTTTTACTTTGGAATGAGTCACAACAAAGCTCACCAAATGATAAAAAAAAAAAAATTAAAAAAATTATTTTAGTTCAATCTGCAGACAACACCCTCTTTTGTGGCTTTTAACAGGAGAAATCAAAACATACTTCAGCCCACTGAGTAATTTCCTTCCATCAGCGTTGTGGGCAATGGATGCCAATCTCCCCAGAGTTCCTGCTGGGGACAACACTAGAGCAGCTCCTTTTGTGATGGATATTAATGATGGGGCTTCATCTGTTAGTGGATGGTACAGAAGTGCTGCAGGGATGTGAAAGTGCCAAGCGCCAGCATAAAAGACAAGAAAAACCTGTTACTGTGTGTGGAAGTGAGCATGGGGTAAAGCTGAGTGATACCCCTCATTTGCCAAAGCTTTATTTGCAGGGTTTCAGCAGCAGGAGCCGTCACACTTCCATACATGATTGCAAGAGAAGTTCATGTTTATGGAAGACTTCTGTTGGAGGAGGGGGGGCTCTCCCATGTACCTTTTTTTCTGTCGTTGTGTGAAAGAAAATCTCACAGTGTGAGAGGGAAGCAGAGCAAATGATGTGTGAGGAAAAGTATTTCTGCACAAGAGAGATTTCCCTGTATGTAGGATCTTGCAAAGCACCACAGGCACTGCAGAACATGTCAGTTTGTGCATTGGGAGGTGCTAATAGCTTCTTGTGTAGCGGGGAGGGGTTTTGGCTTCTGTTGATGAGGTGCTGAGTAAACTTGGCAAAGGGTGGTTTTCCTTTGCTGTGGGTCCTCTACAGAGTGGGAACTGACAGACTTGAAGTCACAACTCTGTAGAAAGCAGAGAGATTATATGTAGCCTAGGGCAGCAGGATTCTGCTATTGGGACTCCTTCATCCTGTATCATAGAATCATAGAACAACCAGATTGGAAGAGACCCACCAGATCATTGAGTCCAACCATTCCTATCAAACACTAAACCATGTCCCTCAGCACCTCGTCCACCTGTCCCTTAAACACCTCCAGGGAAGGTAAATCAACCACCTCCCTGGGCAGCCTCTGCCAGTGCCCAATCATCCTTTCTGTGAAAAATTTTTTCCTAATCTCTAGCCTAAATCAACCCTGGCGGAGCTTGAGGCCATTCCCTCCCGTCCTGCGCCCTGTCACTTGGGAGAAGAGCCCAGCTCCCTCCTCTCCACAACTTCCCTTCAGGTAGTTGCAGAGAGCAATGAGGTCTCCCCTCAGCCTCCTCTTCTCCAGCCTAAACACCCCCAGCTCTCTCAGCCGTTCCTCATAAGGCCTGTTCTCCAGCCCCTCCACCAGCTTTGTTGCTCTTCTCTGCACTTGCTTCAGAGCCTCAACATCCTTCTTGTGCTGAGGGGCCACAACTGAACACAGGATTCGAGGAGCGGTCTCACCAGTGCTGAGTCCAGAGGGAGAAGAACCTCCCTGGACCTGCTGGTCACGCCATTTCTGATCCAAGCTATCGACCTATCAAAAATGCCTAAAGCAAAACCTAAGCCTATAGTAAATTCCACTGTCTAGGAGCTGGTTTTGGCTTCAGGGCTTTCAAGCAACTTCTTTTCTGTTTCAGGTGTATTTTATTTCCCACAGATAACGGTCAGCCTCTCTGGGGTTACAGTCCTGGTGTCCCTCTGCTGTTCCGACAAGCACAGCTCTCACCATACTTTTGTTGCCTTACTCTTATTTGTCCAAGTCTACAAACAGGCAGTGAAGAAGACTTCCAGAGCATCATCCACAGGGCATCAACCCACACTCCCACACTGGATTAGGCTATGCCAAGGGATACCTCAGCTTGGCAGTCTCCAGCTGTCCTCTTAGGCACCATCACCTAATCCAACATGGAACTCAGAGACTATTCTCTTTCTGTGATGATGGCTCATTTAGTCCATGGCTTAGCTTGACTTTTGAGTCCAAACCTGTGCATAAAAGTCCGTTAAAGCATTAGCAGCATTGGGTGAGCTGGATTTGCCCTTTCTGCTTCCCTCTAGTGCTGAATGCTTTAGAGATAATGCTTTCTGGTTCAGTGATCCCTTCTAGAAATTACTAATATCAAAGTAAGACAGATGCCTAAGGCAGGATGGAGGGCTCTTTCCATTGACTAGAGATGAACTAAATTACTTTAGGACAAGTTGCCTCATTTTTTAGGCATTTACCTTTAGGAAGAAAAGCTTGAGAACAATGCACGTCTGTCCTTCAACCCAGAGAAGATTTTCAGTGTGCCTGCATCAGCAAGGAATCCTCATTTACTTTGTAGGATGAAAATATAAGTATCACCATCACCTGTCCAAAAAAGTTTGGAAGCAGCAACAGCTGAGTGTGCTGTTGGTGGGTCATGGTTAGAGCACGAATGAGGTGTGCTCGATGGGGTGAGACCCAGCCTTGCTCCTCTACTGTTTGACCGAGGCCTTCGGTGGTCCTCCTGCCAGCTTCAGTCTTTGCTGAAATTGTTTCAATATTCCCTCCTGCCAGCATGTTGGTTTCAGCTTGTTGTCTTGGGCTGTTTGCCCTCATGTGTGGCAACATAACTCACCCCATCAGAGAGCTGCTCTGGGTGGTGCCAGGTATTCAAAGCAGAGCAGGAGGGAAGCCCCAAGCAAGAAGTCATATCACTGAGCATCAGACGGTACAGAGGAGACATCATCAGTTGAGCAGCTGTCCTTGGGGCCCATTGCAGGCCACAGAGAGAGGCACATCCTCCAGAGGAGCACTTCATCTGCCTCGTGTATCTCTGCTGACTTTACAGTCACTTAAATAATTTTCCTACTGAATTTTACTTCTGCTTGCAAACAATACTAATTCTTGGACTGACTTGCTTTCTGCTGCCAGGTTGGGTGATACAGGTTCTATGTCATTGTTCAAAGGGGGAGAATTCACAGCCTGTGCTACTCTCTGGTCAGCAGTGAGAGCAAAGAGAACTATGTCTGTGCAAGATACAGATGCTGAGGTCTCTATGAAGAAACATGCCCACAGGCTGTGTGACCTTTACCACAGTCTCAGGCACATGTGTGAAGAAAGCAAGCTTTGCTTGAACAAGAACACCATGAAAAAAGACTGTGACAGAGGGGACTTGACAAAACACTCCTTTCAGATGCAAGCTATCAACAAAACATGTCCACTCTAGCATTCCCAGTGCTACATGTACACCTGGATATTGTCCAACTGCTCAAACATTTCTAAAACCAGTTCTCTGCTTTACAGTGAATCAAGCTCCAATGTTGCATTTGCAAAATTGATGGAACATCAGGTTTGTTTTTCAGTAACATCCCTATCCTTGCAAGCAAAGAGTGCTCAGAGCTCAGCTCTTCTATCCAGGTGCAGGAATGATCCATGGTTCATGCTCAGGGTTGGGTCATAAGAGGAGGCAGAGCTCTACGAGTCATGTACACTAAAACATGGAAGCTGTCTGCTATATCAAAGGAAATTTTTGAGTCAGGAACTGTTGGCTCCTACTCTGAGTACTGGGTGCACTGTTGGGCGTCACAGTATAAAAAGGATCTATACAAAGATCTGGAGAGTGTCCACAGGAGGCCACAAAGTTGGTGAAAGGTTTAGGGGGCAAGCTGTATGGTGAGCAGCTAAAGCCACTTGGACTGTTCAGCCTGGAGGAGACTGAGGGGAGACCTCTTCATGGTCTACAGCTTCCTCGCAAGGGAAGGAGGAGGAACAGGAGCTGAGCTTTTCTCCCTGGTGACCAATGACAGGACCTGAGGGAGCAGCAGGAAGATACTGGGAGGTTTAGGTCAGACATTAGGAAAAGGTTCTTCCCCAGAGGGGGGTGGAGCACTGGAACAGCTCGCAGGGAAGCAGTCACGGCACCAAGCCTGACAATATTGAAGAAGTGTCCGACCAACGCCCTCAGCCCCATGGTGTGAATGCTGGGGGTGTCCTGTGCAGGGACAGGAGTTGGACTCGATGATCCTTGTGGCTCTCTTCCAACTCAGGACATTTTATGATTCTCTTAGGCAAGCCAGGAGCTGTTCTGTGTATGCTGGCCTCTGGTCTGAGTAACAGTAGTAATAACAATTAATAATTAAATGATTGAATTATTTATAGCAATAATTAATAATTGAGTAATTGAATTCTATGCTCTTACTATAGAGGCTCTTGTCAGGGAAACTCAAAGTACTTCGCAAAAGCTAATGAATTAATGTTGGGATCTTTTGCTAAAGGCGAAAATGAAATAAAACAGAATTTCCTCAGGCCACTCCATGCTCATACAAACACAGTGCACATTTCCCCAGGCCAGATCTGCGAAGGAAAACCTCCAGGCTATGTTGATGGTGCCAGTCTCGCAGGAACACCTTGCTCTTCAGGAGTCTTCCATCAGCCTGGGGTCGTTGTCCACACGTGCGTGTTGCCAGCTGGTGCATGGCAACAGCTACCTGGGCTGACCACAGGTAGTAAGGAAGCACTTTTGAAGCAGAGTTAGGGCTGGGCTGGGGCTTTCTCGTCCCATCTCTCCACTCCTCACCTCGGAGGCAGCACAAATGGCAGGACCCTGCTCAGATTACATTTGCAGTAATGGTGGCATCAGAGCTGGGCCCTGCTGAGGGAGCTACCCACGTGTTGTCCCACTTCAGGACAAGTTGGAGGCCACAAGCCAAGTAGATGCAGAATAGCAGGCTTAAAAAAATGTATTTTTCCTGTTGTCATAGACCAGAAAATACAATCCTTAAACTCACTCACCTCTAATTTCTATTTTGGTCAAATAATTTCTTTTTAAGACACGATTCTCACTTCCCTCAGGCTGCAAAGAGAAAAATTTGCCATATCAAGATGTTTCTGGCCATTTGTTTCTTTACCTGCCCATGGGGCAACACAACTGGGGAATCATCCCAGTGGGAAGATGTGAACATCCTCGGACATGTTCTTCATTGGGTATAAGAACATCAGGTTCCTGGTTTAGATGCTGCTTTCAAGCTAAGTGTAACTTTGAGGAAGGTCAAGGCCCCTCCTCTTTGTGTAAGGCTTCAAATGCTGACATTTTCCCTCTACAACAGTAGGTCCAACTATTATTTTTCAGACCTCTTCCCTTTCTCCATCCCTGCTGGCAACCTTTGGATCGAGTCAGAAGAGAACCTCCTAGGTAGTGCCCTTCTTGTAGTGTTTCAGTTATGATCATTACCACTTTCTCAGTAGAAACTGCCTCAGCTCCAAAACATCTCAAAGAGTCTCTCTACCATCTGTAATTGCTTGCTCTTCCTTTCATTCCTGCAATCTTTCCTTCCAAGCAGAGCTTTGACTGCTTCTTTTGTGATTTCCAAGGATTATAAATGAGGACATTCATTTTACACCACAGACAAGCTTCTATTTTTGAGTAGTAACAATCATAAGGACAGGCAGTGGCTGTTAAAGCCATTTTATTTTCTTTCTGAATAGCAAGAGGTTCTCATTCACCTCTGGTTTTGGCACTTTGGAAAAACGCTGCTCTTCAAAATTAAACTCTTATTACCAGCAAAGAATCACAAGGCTAAAGGAGGGATTTCTAGCTACCAGTGAAAAGATTTTTTGCTGCTTCACATCAAAATGAAGGATTTACTTAGAAAAATATTGCAAACAAGTTCCTCTGTAGCACATAGGTTGGTATTGCCCTTGCTCAATCACCACTGACTCTCCCCAAACACTCAGGAAGGATTGTCTCCATTACCTTCCTAAGGAATGAGGTGAGGGTGGATGATCCTCAGATTCCTTAGATCCTCATTTTGGCCATTCCTGAAGATAGGTATGTTTGCCTTTTCCCAGTATTTAGAAACCTCTCCTAATTGCAATCGCCTTTCCAAGATGATAGAGAAGGTCTTCACAATGAGAACAGCTTGATCCATGCACACCTCTGGATGCATCCCATGTGACTCAAAGGACTTAACGTCTGTCTAAAGTGCTCTCTAGCTCCATATTCCTAAACAGTGGGTAATGATTCACTCCTACAGACTCTGTAACTGGCTGGGGAGCTGAGTGGGGCAATGCTGAGCAAGGGGTCAGTCAGAGCAGGTGGCTTGTGCCTAACAGCTTGACTGGGATATGACTGTGCTGCATGATGTTCTCTCAAATGTCACAGGCTATTTCTAACCATAAAAAATCCCTGCCTGCACCTCATCTTTGTGAGCCAGCTCAAACATGACCCACTTTTTCTGGAAGCCACCAAATATCACCAGATTTCTGGAAGCTGAGTCCCTCCTGCCGTGTCTAAATGAGCGATACAGCAGTTCAGAAATGTGAAGGGAAGGCTGTGGGAGCAACCAGGCCAAGCCAACCATTGCAGCCTGGATGAATGACACAGCTTCTGTCGTAACGCCTGGTACAAAACTGTGCATATGCTGATGCCAGCTTGAACCAGAGGAGAGCATTGAGGTCAAAGGCATAAAATGAGCTTGGGCGAGTCTGCTTGATTAACAAGAAAATATGACTTTAGAAATGTTTCCCACTATCTGGATCTCTCTTTTTTTTCTCCTTTACTTTGGCTCATTACAAAACCTAGGGAATAATTTATTGCTGGAACAACAGACACTTTGCCAGTCACTGACTAGCACTGCTGTGTCTTTTGGACACATTTTGGACAGCAGTGGTCCACCTGAAATGCTTTTTGGGCTGAAAGTTGCATCTGGTTTAAATCACGGTTATAACCCAGACTCCTTAGGCTGGAGTCTGGTGTCACTCCCAGCTGAAGAGACTGAAGAACCCATCTTCAAAAGTAATTCACCTAGCAGCCTTTGATGACCACACAAGTCTCATGGGCTCCAGCCTGAAATCAAAGGCACTTTCCCTTGAGGTTCTTCTCTTGCAAGCTCTGCATGGGTAGGGTGATAAAGTATCTATCTTGCACCCGGACAAACCTCCAGAGCAGTGGAGAAGAGGGTATTTATCTAACTTCGGCTCAGACTTTTTCTTCTGCTACTATATTGACTTGAAGCAAGGAATGTCTTTCACCAAATCAATGTTAACCTGTAAATCCCCCTCATACACACACACAATCCGTTTGTTTAGTCTTGACACCCCCAGCACTTTCAGCCCTTTGGTAGGATAGATCAACCTGCACAGCTCTGCCAGGACAGAGACGTGTCTGGTTTAGTCACTGGACAAAAAAAAAAAAAGAAGCATGAATAGACTCTCCAAGGGATCCACAGCAAAGAAAATACTTGAACCCCAGTCACCTTGCTCACGGCTAACACCTTAAGGGCCTGATAAAACCAAGGTGAGTTGACCTTCCAGCAAGCTGAACTGATCCTTCAGACTCCCGTGGCAGCTGCCTGCCCTGTGCTTATGCTGGAAACACTTAATACTCCGCCCTTAACTAGCTCCTGTCATTGGAAACTGCCATTCACACTCTGACTTTCATCTTTAGGCTCATTGACCTTGTTAACATCTTGTCCACTTCACCTGACAAGCGGCCAACAGGGGAGAATCCCCAGTGCAAAACCTACCTGCTCAGCAGATTTATTCTGAAATGTATCTGACTTCAAAGAGCCTCCTCATAGGATTCCTTCACCATCTGCAGGAAGAATATTAAATCACACTTTTACAGTCAAAATGTTATTGCGAGCAAAAAGAGACTCATCTATATAGAAGAGGAGGTGAGGGAATCTTTGGCAGCAGGCTGACCAGCCTGGTGAGGGAGACTTTAAACTGAAGGACTCAGGGTGGTGCTCAAAATGGCAATGCTTGTGACATCACAAAATCTCTACAAAATACCATCTCTCAGTTTTCTTCTGCCTGTGGCAAATCAGATTTCTCATGTCCTGACCAGGTTGAACAGCCTTTCTTTGCTGGTGCTTCTCAGTGTCAGAGAAACATCAGATTAGACCAAATGCACAGTCCCCCGAACTCCAGCTCCTGAATCCAGAAAAGACTGACGGCAGGTGTTTTCTGCTCCACCCAAAACAGGGGTTTCTTCCATGTTTTATGTCTTGCTTCTGGGTGCAGTCTTACCTGCTAATAGCTGAGGAGATGAAATAAAGGTCTGAAAAGCACAGGAAGAAGGATTTGCACAAAGCTTTTTTCCCAGTGTGTAAACTCTGTTCTGCTCACACATTGCTCGTGGGCAGATTGTTATTTTCTCACATTTATGAAATCACTCAGTGTAGAGTTTCTGTGAATAACTTCCCAGCTGCAGTTGCTGAGCAGTCTGTTAGAGGAGAACATCCTTTGTTCAAAAGCAAAATTGTTCTGGCTGGGTGCTAGTCACATGTTATATTTTTATATCTTGAGAGGATGGACTAAAAGCACATAGGCTGCTTCCTTGCTGGTCATGTAGCAGTGAGTGATGGGTCATCCGTGACAGATATCCTTTCAAAATATTTAGTGGAATGTACCTATCAGGAATCCCTTCCTCCAATCTGAAGCAGGGATCATGCTCAAAGTTGTCTTTGTCTGCCTATGACCCAGTTTCTGCTTCATAAATGTTGTCCCCATGCCTTGCCCAAAATGAAGTGCAATAGGCACAGTGAAGGAATTGTAATTAGAGGCAACAAACACATCACTGGCAATGTTTTGGAGTGATCCGCTTCCTCACAGTGGGGAAACAGGGGCTTAGGAAGCCCAGATCCTACACCCCAATGTGCATCCCATATGAACTGCACGGTGACTTCTAAAGCACATGAAGATCATGGTGTCAAGAAGACAACGTGGCATGCAACGTGGCCTGAGTTCACAAGAAAGCTGAGTCTCTGCTTAGAATTTTTAAGTGGAAATGACGGGCTGTTGTATCTGTGGGACTCAGGAACACTTAGCTTGCTTTCATGCCATGTCAAGTGCAGAAGACTGAAAAAAAGAAGGGAATAATCCCTTTGAAAATAGTTATAAAGCTATTAGACACTTTAAATCCCTTGTTCTTGAATGACTAGGTCACTTATAACCTTCACACCCATAAGATATGTTGCTGCCACAGCCGAACAAGAGTGCAGGAGTTAATACCACGAGCACACACAGGGCACGGCACTGAGTGCTGCTCTGTGGGTGGTATCGAGACAAGGATTTCCTTGAGTCACCAGAGAGCTTTTCCTAAACAAACTCAAAAACCAACAGAGGAGGGAGGGCTGCAGTCATCACTCTGAAATTATTCCTGGTGAAAAAACGTGTCCCAGCTTCAGCCACTGGTGCAGTGGCAGTCACGGCACATAAACCTTCTTGGCTCTGGCAACATTCAGTTAAGGGCAGAATTGGTTTTGTAATTTCCTTGAATTACTTTTTTTACCTGAGGCCTCATTCTAGCTGGTTCCACTTTCAAGATGATTGTCAAGGTAACATAAATGCACGTTGTTCCCTGGAGCATCTCATCCTATGGCCCACAGTGAAGGAGATGAGGGTGAATGCTGAGGTTGCATTGGCTGCAAATCTGTGACTCTCCAGAGAAATAAGAAGACTTGGATCCATGGTACAACTCTGTCTTTTGAGACTGTCCTCAGGTATCCAAACCTCAATAACTGAGGAAATGTCAGTCTCTTCCCAGCTCTCATTGCCACCTGGTGTGACAGTAGACAGTGAAGGGGCTCTAACTCATTGTGACCTCAAATCCCAGTTCCATTCCTTGGGCTTTTGGAGGCTGTAAAGTCTATTATCACCTGAGCCACTTGCTGCAGGCAACATGAACTTGTAGCTTGGTGATAAAGGGCTTTGAGGAAGGCCCTCACCTTTAGATTCCCCTAATGTCTCCATTCACTCTTCATTCTCAGCTTGTGGGACAACATTACTGCTCCCATCAGGTTTACTAAGGTCCCTCTGTTTGCTCTCAGCAGGAGCCCATTGAAGCAGCACTGAGCTTTATCCCCACATCTTCTGGCTATTAACAGCAGAACAAAGCACAAGTGAGGTCTGTTTGGAGAGCTGCCAGGAGGAGAGGGACCTGGGGGTGTTGGTCGACAGCCGGCTGAACATGAGCCAGCAGTGTGCCCAGGTGGCCAAGAAGGCCAATGGCATCTTGGCTTGTATCAGAAATGGTGTGACCAGCAGGTCCAGGGAGGTT
>WAAB01001028.1:4025-23157 GCA_013389865.1 Piaya cayana | reverse complement strand
GAAGTTTTTTACGGAAAGGGTCATTAGGCACTGGAATATGCTGCCCAGGGAGGTGGTTGATTCGCCTTCCCTGGAGGTGTTTAAGTTACGGGTGGACGGGGTCCTGAGGGACATGGTTTAGTGTTTGATAGGAATGGTTGGACTCGATGATCCAGTGGGTCTCTTCCAACCCGGTGATTCTGTGATTCTGTGATTCTGTGATTCTTTACCCAGAGGTAACAGCTAGAAAGAAGTGTAAACTGACACTAAGAGCTTCTCTATCCTCCACCCATCTTAGAGTCTGGGTGGACAGAAGGCCAGGTCACTATCCAGAACTCTGACCACCGGTGACTGACAATGTTTTGCATCTAACAAACTTTCAGTGACCCTCAGGATGTGATCTGGTTTCTTTCTCTTCAGAAATCTCCATGTCCACAGGAAACTTCCATTGCCGTCAGGTATCTTACTGTTTCTGTGCCTGCTCCAGATTTCCCTCCCATGTAGTGTGCTTGGCTTCAGACAGTGGAGGACAGATGAATTCCCCTTTGGGATCTTCTGATCTTCTGGAATATGACTTTTCCAGAATTAGTCCTTGAAAAACTATGTTATTTTTGCAATTTACCTGGAGGCAATTAGTAAACAGGAAAGAAATGTGAAATTCCTCAGATAAGTTAATAATTTTTTTTTTTTTACAAAAGGCAAGCAGGAAAAAAACCCAAACCCCAACAATTGGTGTACGTTATTACTGTGAAAAGCCAGTTTTGCTTCAGCTGGGTGCATCCTTGGAGATGTGCTGGCCTGTCTTGACACAGCCATCTGTAGGGTCTGCTACTGTTTGTACTTGGGGGACTCTACACAGGCTACAAAAAAAAAAGAGGAATAAGCTTCAGAATTCTTCCAGAGCTGCCATCTGCTACAGAGCTTCATCCATCACCTGGGAGAGCAGAAGTAGAAGCCCTGGATGACATCTCTAATAGGTCCTATTGTTAGTGTCTCATTTCTAGCTGCAAGAAAGGCGATTGGATTCTGGAGTCTCTTGGAGTGATGGATAAATGACAAGCAATTTCATGAGCTAGAACAGAATTGATGTGAAAGTGAGAAGCTAATTGGATTATATGCTTGTCAGGAGCCTCTTTTCCTGCACTGCCAGGATTGTTCAGAGATATGGGTTGCTTTGACAGAGACAAGCCAAAGCTGCAGAGAAACCAGATTTTCTCTTCCTTTCCCAGTGATGAGAGAACCAGATGTGACATTATCTTGTACTTCCCCACATCTCTACCTGCCAACTTCAGTTAGACACCTCCAGACCACCACCAGACCAAGGAAAGTCATTGAGTTCCCAGGTCTTCAGAACAACGGTTAATGAAATCTGCCCTCATCACCTTTAAACACCTTAACTCCCTTCGGAATTAGTGGAAAAAGAAGACAGAAGGCGGCTTTTCATAGCAGTGCCTGCTGAGAGAAGGAGAAACTGCAGGTATAAATTGAGATGAGGCATTCAGACAGGACAGAATTAAGACTTTAGGGGAAAAACATCCATGAAAATGCTGTGAATGTGTCTGCCCTTCTCCTACACCTAGAGAATGGTGACACTCAGCAGTGTCACACCGGATTTATCCCAGTGTGACCAGATGAATTCAGCACCAGCCTGGTTATCATTGACTAACCCCGTGATGTGGAAACGCGACATGCCTGCCATCAGAATAACTGCTTCTTCTGTAGTTCATATCATCCCCTTTTGTCAGACACTGGGAATTCCGTTCTTGCGGTTTGCTTAAAGATGCAAAATGAAACCTCTGCTCCATCAAATGGAGCTTTGGCACGTTGCCCCAGGTAGATTTGGGCAGGGAGGTCTGTTGCCTGCATTCCTACGCTCACCTCCTCTGTACTTTTGAAGGACTCTCTCTTGGACCATCTGAATGTCCCCAGCCACCATGGTCAGGGACAGACTCCTTCCCTGAAGCCACCAAGAGCAGAGACCTTGTGGGATTTAGGCTCCAGTTGTCAGC
The DNA here is from genome assembly GCA_013389865.1 of Piaya cayana. NCBI lineage: Eukaryota > Metazoa > Chordata > Aves > Cuculiformes > Coccyzidae > Piaya > Piaya cayana. The sequence continues at coordinate 21,169 of WAAB01001028.1, read as the reverse complement.
TTCATCTACTGCAGACAAGTTTTTCAGCTCTGAAGCTCTGCTAGAAAAGGCAGGAAAAAATTAAATTGGTGCATTGGAGAGAGAATAGTGTCTTCCTTGTTCACCTGAAGCTTGGCCTGCCTGGTCTGCCCAAAGGAAAAGTGCATCATGTAAAAGCAGCTGCCAGAGGATGGCAGTAGAATCAGCCTAGTGAGGGAGAGGCTCTCAGTCCACAGAAGTCCACAAAGCTCTCTGTGTGCTGATATTCAGAGAGGCTGAATGGCCCTCCCAGCCTTACTGAAACCAGAACCCTGCAGGACCCTCAGGTTCTGGGTGCTGAGGTTTTGATCTGGAGAGAAGATGACCCCCTGTGCATCCCAGTGCTCTGGGAGCAGGACATCTCTGCCTGCAGGGTCACACTGGCAGCAGCCTGTTTCACACAAAGCACCCTCAGAGCTGCTTTGTGACACAGGTGACATGCTGGGACACAGGAGTGACTCTTGGGGACACTATTATCAACAGGATGCCTCTGCCTAGCAGTAACTTGGGGCCACTTTATGCCTTCTGTTAGGTGACTGATACGCAGAACATTTAAACTCTTGGTATAGAAAAGGTGCTGAGGAACATGGGTTAGTGTTTGATAGGAGCGGTTGGACTCGATGATCCAGTAGGTCTCTTCCAACCTGGTTGTATGATTCTATGATCCTAAAATCCAATTACTCAGCTGTGAGATGGCGGTGGAAGGGGCATTCAGCAGGGGGGCAGCCAGATGAAGCCCTCAGCGAGGGTATCTAAACACTTCAGAACAAAGAATTTCTCTGTTCCAAAGTCTGATACGGTGACAAGTGAACATCAGAAGAAAGGGATCCAGGACACTGGTGTTTTGTGAACTGATTCAATCAAACTGAAAATGCTTTGCTGCCGTGGAGCTGAGAGGTCAAATACATAAGGAGTTATAGGCAGAGTGAGGGCATTTGGTCACATCTGTGAAATCTGCTCCATCAACCCTTTCTTTCTTTGCCTGAGGGGCCTTCAGAGAAAGGATTGGGCTCGTGTTGGAAGGGAGGAAGACTACTCTATTGGTGTGAAGTTCTACATTGATTGAAGGATTTAATCTTGACTTTTCAGATGTTTATTTTTGCCCGCTGCACTAAATTTTAATTAAAAATCTCTTTGTGGATTTTTCATCAGGTGGCTCTGTCATTTGGGTTTCAGGATGCTTTGTATTTTCTGATATTTAATCAGTTCTGTTCACAGGCTTTTTTCCCCTTTAAGATCACCTTCACAATAGGCTGCATGGAGAAAAATACAAATTTATTAAACAAACAGGGATCTCAGGAGACCAAAGAAACACTGCAGCTGCTGGCTATAATTTTCAAAGTGTACATTACCCAGAGTAGTACATTGAAAATGCAGTGTGGGGTGAAACTCATCACTATCATTTAAGGAGTACAATGTGCAGCAGAGAAATTGAAGCCGTTGATGCAGACAGGTTCGGCAGAAAAGAGAGCACTGAAGTCTATTTGTATCTGGAACTGTTCTCTGACTCACAGGTTTGGGTTCCAGCTCTACCTCTGTGGCAGAAAAGACAGAAATGGGCTCTGATTCTGACCTGGAAATCAGTTAAACCCATCACCAAATGTGGTGCCAGTGATTGTAGTGAGGTGGGTGTTGGTCTCTTCTCACAAGTAATAAGCGATAGGATGAGGAGAAATGCCCTCGAGTTACGCCAAGACAGGTTCAGCTTAGACATCAGGAAAAATTCATTCACTGAAAGGGTTCTTGGGCACTGGAACAGCTGCCCAGGGAAGTGATTGAGTCCTCATCCCTGGAGGTATATGAAAGACCAGTAGGTGATGTGCTCAGGGCTATGGTTTAGTAGTGGACAGGTATGGTTGGACTCTGATCTCAAAACTATGATTCTAGCATACCACAATGCAGATTCCTACTTTCCTGCAATGACCCTGCTTCTTTTCTTTAAGTCATAAGTAACTGAAAGAAATGTTTGCTCACCCTGGCTTGGTGCAATCAAAGAGCTGTACAAATGCCAGCTTTGATGAAAGGGTTAAGCATCAAGCAGAGTGACACAAGGTGAAAGAGCATCTGCAGAAAGTCCAGAGGGGAGTGGGCAGATGGGGCAGGCTCAAGCAATGAGGGAAACACCAGAGGAGTCCCTGTACTCCAGCCTTTTCTTTTCCCCCTGTTCAGCTGCATCCAGAGCATGAAGCAGACAGGCAGTGAGGGGGGCAGATGTGACCCCATGTGTGTCCTGAGCTGCCAGTTCAGAAGGTCTCTGAGTGGGTGAGAGCAGAGTGGGTTTCTCTGGGTGCCAGAGACTGATTCAACCTACAGTGTAGCTAAGGTTAGTAAATCCCACAGGGTCCTTTCCACAACCACATGAAAGACTGAACATTTTACACAGGAATTAGGTTCCCCGTGTCTGCAGGCTCTCACTGTAACACTTCTAGTTTGCTTTCAGACACTGCTCTGTGTTCTGGGGCAGTTTGGAAGCAGATTTTGGGGATACATAGACCTCTCTCCATGGAGAGTGCATGAGGCAAAACCCTGTGGACTGCCCCTGGGTCACAATTCAACATCACAGAAATGCTCTGGAAACTTCCATGGCTAATCTGCTGCTTTTTGAGGTGAAGGGAGGCTCTGAGCTCTGCTACGGTAACTAATGGTCTGCACCTTCTGGGGTATTAGAGTGCAGGTCTTGACCTTTTTTGTTTGCGTTTTCCCTTTTAGTCCCATTACAGAGCGAGATCAGATCGTTCGTTTTCATTTTAACTCCCTTTCTCGCTCGGCAGCTCACCATTAACCATTGATTACACGACTGCATTTTTTTAACATGTTGAAACCCTTTTCTATTCACAAACCATATGGGTTTTGTTTGGCTTTGTTTAACAAAGCTTAAATTTGAAGCTGCACACTACCCAGTGCCTTCGCACAGCATACACAAGCAGCACATGTCCCTCGCTGACAGCTCAAGCAGATCAGATATTATTTGCCAAGAGATTATTCATCCAATATGCCCATTATTCACAGAGCAATTTCCCTATTATTCATCAAATTCTACTAGCCTACCAGCTGAATCCTAAACCTAACAACTCTTGCAGTGTTAGAACAAACTAGCCCATCTCCTTGTATCACCCGTGGTCCAGGAAAGGAGGTATCTGATGCACTGACAACTCCACTAGCATCTCTGGAGTCCTACAGGACAGGTCTCAGAGGACCAAGTCTATTGAAGCAGCCCTGCCCTAAGCCATATTTTCAGCTCTTTGCTCACCCCCCTCACCTCACTGATGAAGAAGATGGTGTTGCTGTTGGACACAAGCTCAAAAGCACAGCTGCTGTGAGATGCCCCACGCTGGGGGTATCACCCCTGCTGCTCCCAGGTTCAGCTCGTGGTCCAGCTGCTAAGGAAGAAATCCCTAGTGTTGAGACCCTTGGGGGCATGGAGGGAGGAGTTTTCCACAGCTCATCTTAGAAGCAAGCAATCACATTCCAGATGCTTCATGTCATTTCTGTCATAAAATATTACTGGATATTAAACCTAACCTGATTTCCTGGGTTAAAGCACTTTTCTGGCAGAGGTTATTTTATTAACATTTTATTTTTACATCTTAATTCTTAGATTAATTTCTTGATTCATTTCGGAGCACAATTGTCATGCAGTTAATGAAATAAGTAATATTTTCTCATTCCAAGAAATCTCATTAAGCTAATTAGCATGCTCCACTGGCAGATGATTTTGATTATACTCTATTAAATGTGTATGTTATTTATTTCTTTGCTTGCTAGGCCCTGTCTCCTCCCTCACCATCTGAGGTTGAGGCAAGAATGAAGCAAGGATCTATGTCCTCTTTGGAGAAGAGTCACTACTAGCTAGTGTAAAGAGCAAGGTGGCCAATGTCCACCCAGGTCAAGGGGAAACATCCCTCCATGCCAGCAGGTGAGCATCTGTACTCTTGTGAGAGGTCTCTGTCACAATCTATTACAGAAGCTCCTCCTATTTATTGCGAAAGACCAAAGAGACATGGTTCAGTGTCACCAGTCCAGCTCCTTACTCTATCTCCTTTTCTGGTGCCAGAGGTCCAAGGCAGGTTCTGCTTTAGGTGACGAGCTCACTCTCTAGGATTTTTCGGACATTTGATCCAATATTGTTTCTGATGGAAAGAATCGTTTGTGTTTGTCCTCCCTTGTGGATCCATGGACAAACCACCACCAAAGTAAGTGGGAAGCATGTTGTTAAACTATGCAAAATGATGTCTAGACACACTCATTTCTGTTTGATTGGAATTCAGCTGAGATCAGTCGCTGACGGAATGGCATTAAATCAAACAGAAAAAAATACCTGGATGCTGCTTCCTCCATCTGTAAATCAAAACCAGCGAATCAATTCTGACAACCAGTCATGGAGGGCTCAGACATCCTGAAATTTCATTTTGAGCTTCAAGTTTCTACAAAGACCCGTTTGCAGGGGTGAATGCAGGATCTGGGCTGAGTTTCAGCTCATTCATTCCAATAAATTGCATGAAGCAAACTTAGAGGTGACCGCGGCACCACATCCAAACCAAGCTCTTCTTTGACAGACCAAGTTCAGGGATTAACCCCACCTCTAACAGAAAAATCAAACACTTAAACTGTTGGGTACACTGGGATCCTGCCTGGGATATCAAGGCTCCCTATGGTATGTGGAGATGGAAAAGCACACAACCGCCTTTCCAGAGCAATCCAAATTTTGCCCTTTTGTGAACCAGCAGCTTTTTAGCCTCTCAAACACAAGGAAATAAGGTAGGGCAGAAAATGGCATTTCCACTGCATTACTAGGAGGTGTGACCAAACACCTTTATGTGCCTATTATGAGAATGGCTTTAAGCTCTCTTAGACTCCACACTGAGAAAGATTACAGCTCAAAATCCTTTTCTAAGGTATTCTGATCTTTTTTTTTGTGATGGTTTTCAGCAAAATCCACACAGCATCTCCTGAACAGCAGCAGCCCAGGACAACTGCTTTATCTCTGCATCTGCTTAATTATCACCATTCCAGGGCTCCGACAGTCCCAGAGCGTTATTTGCTGGTGTTTTAACTCATGGGATCACACCTGACAATTTTGCCACTCCTGAAACTGGAAAATGTAATTCTTGCTTATAGAAATGATTAGCCAACTGGCTTCAAGTAAACTCACACCACCCTGTTTTGTGGGGTGTGAAAACCTGATCCCCCTTTCCCCTGCCTGCCAGCCTGACTGTGGCTCCTGCTCATCAGTCATATATGGCTCTTCTGGTCTCTGTGCAGCTTAGAGTGTGGCACATGCAAGGTGAGGAGGTCTTTCTAAAAACCCAGTCCACAGGAGGAGACGGGGATGTGGTACAGAGCAGCTGCTGTCAGACAGCAAGCAGAAGAAAAATGCTGTTTGACAGGATTCTGAGCTAATTTGGTACAAAGCAATTCAGTGCTGAATGAAGAAATGAAATTATCTGATATAGGTCAAATATTCTACCCCCCAACCCAATGGAAAACTGAACGTCTTTGCAGAAAAATGAAAGCAGGTATTGGAATCACATCTCCCCACAGAAAAGCATGTGACAGAAATTTCCTACAAGAGGCTTTGTGGACTCCAGCCAAGGAAATGCCACAAAGAGAGCAAGATTTTTTTATGCACCCACTTGTTGATAGCATGACCCTACCCCGTCTCAACAAGCATTTTACTGCTGGCCATTCCCACTGGAAGGACTGCCAACATCTGCTGCTGCATCTCAGTCTTACCTAAAGCAGTATAACAGGCTTCATGCTTTCTTACCAGGAAAAAAAAAAGATGACATATAGAGCACTTAATCATGTGCTAAAGAGGGGTGAGGCATGGGTGCCCCATCACGCACTTTGATGGGGTTGTTGGGCTAAAATGATACTTGCCATGGGACTTCAGAATTAACTTGTTTCTCAGCGCAGCCAGTGAACGCACCGTGCAGCTCACTCGTGAGGCCAGATGGAAACCACATGTGATTTGCTCCTGAGCAGAATGCATTCCTCCCTTTGGGTTTCATTAAAAGGTGAGTGATGTTCCTGCAGGCAACCAGCGTAGAGAGTAATGAGGCCCCAAGGAAGACATTTCCTGCAGGACATTTTTTTTTTTAATTTAAGCTGAATCTCAAGGTTTTCCATTTATCATTAAATTAAAAAGAGCTCTGGATTGCTGGTGACAAGCTCTAACAGGGATGCTGGTATTGAAGTACAGAGACCTAGGCAAGATGTCTCAAAAGAAGAGGATTGTTCAGGCAGCAACAGCAACCAGAGGGCATTGGAGGGTTCTGCCAGGGAACATATTAATGTTAGCACCACATTTCTGGTCTAGATTTGCTTGTGGCTGACATTCAGCTCCTGGTTCTTGTCACACTTCTGCACACTGGACGGAAAGGTTTGTCATTACCTTTCACAGAAAAAGAGATTTTTATTCACTGGAGTGACTGTAGCCTTGCGGGACTGGCTGGTCCAGATTTCTCGTCAGGAGCTGAATGATAATGTGCATTGGGACCACCTGAATGTCAGAGCCCTGATTGAAACAAGGAAACAGAACAGGACACTTAGAAAGGGCAGCAGAGGAACCCTATGCTTCTAAGAAAAGTGCATCTGCTTCTTAGGGTTCACTGGGAAGAGGTGCTATGTAAACACATCCTGTCCTCCTCAGGAGATAGGATCTCTTCCAGTTTCCTTCAAAGGCACCAACCCCTGCCGTGGCAATGTAGGAAACATAAACACCTAATTAAGGAGGGATGAGCTATTGGGTAGTCAAGACAAGGACACAGCAGTTAGGCTAAAATACACACAGGAAGGTCAAGGACAGACTTACCACACTAAGACATAGGGTGTTTTCTGTATCAAGTCTACCACAAACATTTTTTATGGAGCTGTTACACCTTCAATGGTTGCATTACAACCATTTGGAAGGATCTGCTGCCAGAATGAATACTGTTAGCCCCAGCTCCAGGAACTGGCCACTGATGTCCACGAACAGATTTAAACCTTTGTTCTTAATCTGGGACAATGACTACAGGGCTCATGCTACCACGGAAAAAAATGAAAGTACCCTTTAGAATCACCATAATCGATCTCATTGATATCTTCACCAGGAGTGATTTGACCTGCAAGACTGACATTCCCAACTTCAAAGTTCACACTTGGACTAAAGTCAGGGATAAGATTTTCTATAGAGTTCATAGAATTGTTGCTGTTCAAATGCAAGGCTAAGTAATGAATCTTGCTATGGAGAATTTCAGAATTAATATTAGACCAGCAAGTAAAAGTTTCAGCCAAAGTTCACATGTAAGAGTTTAATAAAAGATAAAGCATATGTGAGTGAAGGTGAGTAAGGCAGTATGACCATACAATTTAGAGAGAGCACATGAGCTGCAGTCACAGATTTAGTACCAGTATAGTACAGGGGTAGTAGCAGTATTTGGTACTACCCCTCCAGAGAGGCAAGAGAGACCAAGATGATAACCTGGTAACTGGAGAAGATCATACCATATGACACTTACAGGAGCATGGGTTGCCTACCATTCATCTACTCTGGGCAAGATAGATGAAACAGAGTAGTGATGGGCATACGCCACACACCTTGCAAGCACCAACCAGGGGAATGTTTCCCTTGGAAAAACATGATTTTCTATTGTAGGATCATCGAATCATAGAATTTCCAGATTGGAAAAGATCTCTTGGATCATCCAGTCCAACCATTCCTATCTGCCACTAAATCATCTCCCTGAGCACCTTGTCTACCCATCTTTTAAATACCTCCAAGAATGAGAAGTCTATCAAAAGTCTCTTCTGATCCAATGATTTTTTGGCAGCAGAGCTTCTTCTCTATCCTCTATAGATGTTTTATTATATTGGAGTTACACAGAGGGTAACATTAAGGAAGCGGTTTGTCTGTCCTATCATGTAAAAGCACTGGGGTGCTTCTTGTCACAATGCTGACCGTGATGAGCCCTCGCAGTGCCGAGGTGGAAGCTGTGTTTACTCTGATGCACACTTCATCATCATCTGTCACTAATTAATCTACCATTACTGTAAAGTGTTAGTGATCCTTGCCCTGCCAAAACGCGTTTCTCCCTCAGCTACTCTTTAGCCAATGTAAGCAGAATCATATTGGCACGGTGATTAAGGATTATGAAGAGGAGACATTATCATCTCTGAATAATTTAATGAATGCACACTTAACATGAATTGTAGCTGTAAAATCAGGCTGGCTGCATGTCGGGAAAGAATTCTTTGTTATCACATTTATGGCTTCTTTACTGCTTTATGATAGCTCCAGGTAGGGCTATCATAAAGCCTTAAAAATATTATAATAATTCACCAACAAAAAGTGTCACTATTGGAGATTTAGAGACATTTCTCCTGTGACGGTTTCTACATATCCAGATATAGATTTTGGAAAAAAGAATTAATGCCCCCTAAAAAAAAAGCCCCCTGCCTCACAGACCTCTGTGCTCCTGGGACAGGGATGCAGCTGGAGCTGCGAACTGGCCATGATAGAGACCAACTAGACCAACTAGAGCTCCACAAGGCATTCATTTTGCAGTTCGTTGATCAAACCAAAACCAATTGCACTGACAAATAATTATTTCCAGCCTGGCCAAAGCAAGACAATTCAAAACAATTTTTTTTTTTTGCTAAGAGATGAGAAAAAAAAGAAAAATCTCTCTATGACTCAGTCTATATTTCTGTCTTTTCTGGAATGAAACTATGCATTTAGGTCTTCCTTTTAAAATCTTGGACTTATATCTATTTTGCAAACTGGATTAGCTCAAGATCCCAGTGGCTTCTTGTTGCCAGGAGCATCTATAGGCAGCAAGATAAAACACGATAAAAGTTGCGGGGATGTATGCCAATGGCATGCAGCATCCTGCTGTGCTCTGGTGTCTTGCATAGACTAGTGATAATGGGCTAACTTCTGCTGCCAGCAACCAGCCTCAAAGAACACCCTTGTTCCAGGGAGGGCATATTCGCCTATCACCTGCTGCCTTAGTGCCGTTTCCCAACAGAACCACTCTTATGCCCAGAGAGAACTGTGAAGCCTGTCAGTCAACACTAGGTAACAGCTCCAAGCTTTTCATTAGAGGACACGTCTCATTTGGACATCAGAATCTGCTATGGGCGATGAGGTCCTGAAACCCAGCTCTGGTTACATCCATGCATAACCCTAGGACAACTCTCTGTGGCCGTTCCTCTGCAGCCAGCTCTCTGCAGGACAGCTCTCCAAGGGGACAACTCTAACCTTGTGCTTAAACCTAAGTCTAACTTGAACCCTAAGCCTAACCCTAATGGTAATGACTCCTTGCAAACAGGTGATCCTGCAGAGAGTTGTGCCTGTAAAGTACAGTCCCCATGCAAAATTAACCATGAAGAGTTGTCCCACAGGTATTTGCCCACAGAGAGTTGTGCCATGGAGAGCTGACCCTGCAGAGAGTTGTCCCCTCCCACTCAAATTGCTATCAAACTGAATAGCAGGCTGTATATCCTGGGCTATCTATCACTTTACCTATCATCTGAGATCCAACGCTCTCCAATACTCAAAGCCAACCTTCTGACATGCTGCATGGTGTTGCACAGGAGAAAAAACCACAAAACCAGAACTCAGACTCCGAGCAGAAGTTATGCTAATTGAGCCACATTCATAACGGTTGGTTCACAAATCTAAATTCATAGAACTGATTCCACTCAGCCCTCTTATCTGTCCTGCCCCACTTTATAGACAACTCACAGCTAACTTTCTTTCCTGAGAGCTTTCCCAAATGGCTGATGTTTTAGATCTGCTTATTTCCATCTTTATATGCACTAACAACTGTTTTCTTCTTGTCCACCTCATCAAAGCAAACTCCCAAATGCAAGGCTCATCTCCTTCCGAACCTTCTCCCCATGGATGGCCCCATATGGTGTCTGACAATGAACAGCAACTTTCCTTCATCCTTATTACACATGTGAATCCCTGAAGATGACTGGGAAAATCAGGAGCTGCTGCCAGCAGGCACTTCCCATGCATAATAAAGCAGAGGAGAGTAGGAGGATTTTTCTGTAACCATTGCCACAGAGTCTTCAGCACTGCTCGTGTGTAGCAGGCAGAAATCCCGACAGCTCAGTGGCTCTACAAACATTTTTCTTGATTAGCGATACAGGCAGGATTGATTGCTGGGCTGTGTTTATCACAGTATGTCAGTGAAAACTCACGGGACTCTTGTTAACGCTAGGAAGTCACCTGCCACATGGATTGGCTTTGTAAGCTGGTTAGAGGGAATGCACAGTCAGTTTTCTTGCCACTAAAAAGGGCTTGAGACCTGGACAGTCCCAGCACCACCACACAGGCACAGCTCCAGCAGCCCAACCCCTGTACTCAGCTCTGAGGCAGCACCAGGGTTCTCATCAAGCAGAAGCCAACCAACTATTGTATGTGTAGCCCTGGAGATAAACCATCTCTTTTGCATCCTTCCCTGACAGCCCTGGTGGAGCCCAGTCACTGCCGGGGGCTGCTTTTCCTCAATGGATTGAAAGCTGAAATAAAGCTCCAGCCTTTCTTTCTGTCTCAGGAAATGTCTCGCTGAAAAAGGACCATGCTGGGAAAGTGTGGGAGAAGCTGCTTCCTTTGTTCTACAGCTTTGGAAATTTCCTGCTGGATCGATAGAGAAAGTAAAAAGCCTCTCCAGAAGGCTTGGAGATGCCTCAGCCCAGACACGGTGACCTTTTAAGCGGTGGCATCAAAGACAGCAATCAGATCCAGTGGGAAGCTTCCTGCAGGTCAAGAGCAGAAGCTGGGGGCTCTGCTTTGGCCCTTGTGTTGTCTCCTGGTAGAATATTTAGCAAATACTTAGCAAATACCTTGCCTTAGGAAACTTAAAGCAAATAAAAGACTTTAGAAGGAAAGGTTTAAAACCCCTTGCCTTCTCATGTGGATTTGGCATGACTGTCTGCTCACACTGCAGCTAGAGACCAACACCAGTTGGCTTTGGATTGCAATTTTCTTCACTTTGATGGTTGGTTGGCTGCATGACAGTCAGCATCCTGATTATACATTGTTATCTGTGTTCACTGGGGTGTCATTCCATGGAAGATGACAGTGTGTTACCTTGTCCAGTTGGCCTGCATGGCTGGGGAACATAGCGACTGCCAGCTTACCTGGATGTGCCTCACACAGGAAAATGAATGAACTCAAGAGGAAAATTAGCAATTACTCTATGATGTCTTCCTTCTGTCGCTTCAGAGCCCACTCCATGTGACACGCTGCTTGCTAGCTTTATTGGGAATAAACGGCTTGTCCTAGTGCTCTGGCCAACTGTTGCAGCAATGCAAACATGTGCGCAGACATCAGCTCTCTGAAAAATCCCACCACGTCCATACACAAAGCGGCAGTGGACACAATAACGCCAAGTTTGTACAACTCCCCAAGAGCTGCATTTGCTTTTTCTGTGACATCTCAGTTTATTAAAGTCTCTGTTCAGCAAAGGCTGCAGCAGGTCGCTCTGTATTAAGCGGGAACAAAAGGCCAGGTCTACAGGGACAGCAGTAAATGCAGGAGCTTTGTCACGATGTGAAACCCTGCGGCTCTCAAATTATGTTGCTGCAGCTTCCATGTTCTCTCTCCCCTAACCCACAAATAAATAAGCTGAAGAAAAGTCTCACGGGAGGAAACACCCAGGCAATGTGACGAGCAGGATTCAATAGCTCAGAGAACTGGATGGCCTCGTTCAGATATTAATGTCACTGTAGTTACCTCTATGAGGAGTCCTTTCTTGAAAATCATGATAAAAGGTCTGATAACATTCGAAAGCTTCTTCTAATTTGTCCTTTTATTTGGCCAAACAAACCTGTTAGAAAGCCAGCTTAGCCAGATCCACTTGTGTTAGGGGTTCAAGGCTTGGGAACCTTCCGCTCCTTACTTCCAACCGCAGGATGATAAAGGCAATTTATGAAGTTCCTCCTCCACAGACAAAGTAGAAATACACAAAAGCCTATGAGATAGTCATTGGCCTGGCCATGAAACTGCCTCTTCTGGGAAATTTGGGAGACCTGTGTTTGGGGTCAGCAGATGATCAAGAGCCAAGGTCAGGTAGAAACCTGGGTTTGCATTTTGCAGATTTAAGGAACCCAAGACTACAATTTTTATTTGGATTTCCTCCAAGTATGTACCGGAATGAGAAAACTTCTAAAGATTCTCCCATCACTAATAGGTTTTCAGGTGAATTAACATGAACTCAAGGAGCAAAGATATTATATTCATAAAATTTAATAGCCCTTGTAATTAAAAATGTTTTAAAAAAGAAAAAGACAAGATAATAAGGGTACCCACTTACGTGAAAATACTGCTCTAAACTGTTAGTCTGAACCAAAGACCGATGACCAGCAGTTTTAGCACTACTGGCTCCAGCACACTTACTCAATGTGCAGTACCGGAGTGTTTGCTCTGCTCTGCTCTGAGGTGGCCCACAAAGCTGCAGCAGGGCCTCAGTGATGGCCAAACAGAAGCAGACTAAAGCCAGCTACACCCTCCGCAGCCTGCCGTGCTCTGGGTCACACTGCCTGCCTGCACTTTGGAAGCCCGTCATGGCAAATACAAGCGATAGGAGAGTGCAGCCACTTCGATATCGTGCAGGAGCTCAGGACAGCACTGGAATGGCTGCACCTTCCCCTCCTTCCCAACCCCTCAACTTAGTAAACAGGGAATTTTTATCTAGTATACATTGTGATTACAGTTTATTAATACCATTTATCACTAACCTTCCCCCATAAATCATCTTTGCAAAATCATCTTTATACCCTCCAAAGCCTGAGAACGTAAGCAACTTCTGTGAGTCTCTGGCAGGTAATTATATAGTACTTTCAAATTTATAGCAATAGTAAAAAAACAACCAGATCTGTCTTCCTTGAGGATTCTGTAAAGGAAGACACAGCTCAAGATGGAGCTGTTTCTTGCACAGACCCTGGTTGCTTTGAAGTCAGTGTAGTGCAGAGCAGCTCTGCTCTTTCTCCAGTACTGAGCTTCTGGTCAGACACAAATTCCTCGTGACGTTTCCATTTCTCTTTGCAGAAGGGTGGTGCTTTGGCAGACAGTGGTAAAACCTCAGTACCCATCAATATTCACCCAAAGGTCTCGTGGGAGGTGTCCCTGCTCATGGCAGGGTGGTTGGAACTGGATGGGCTTTAATGGCCCTTCCAACCCAAACCATTCTATGATTCTATAAGAAGCAGCTCCTGTCTTCAAATTCTGATGCAATTCCTCATTCTAAATATTCCTCTTAAAAGCTGTTCTGTAGTAGTAGCTGTGGTAGGCTCCAATTCAGTGTCTGTGTAGGAGGAAAGAAGCCAGTAAAGTCGATTCCAATATAAACACAGCATTTCAAGAACGGAGCTACATGAAAATAATGAAATTTGTATAGAAGAAACTAAAAGGAACAATGTAAGGGTAAAAAATATCCATTAATGGCATCTAAATTGTTTAAAAACTGCATGCAGAAGGCTCAGAGGAAACATATTTCTTAACAGGCAGATCAAAATCAGTATGATAACCAGAGCACATTGAGGGTTTCAAAGATGAGCAAGGGCTGAAAAGAGAGTTGAGGAAAAAATTGCTAAAAACGTCATAAACTACTAATAAATGCCTTTTAAACTTATGAAGAACAGAACATCAGCTAGCAAATACAGCATGAATAGCTGACCAAAAGCAGCTAGGAAGAGAAGGGCACAGCGTTAAAGCTAGATGTGTGTACCTAGGGATGTGTCTGCCTACCTTGATGGCAAATAAAATAGAGGAGCTTTCTCAGACTCATTAGTTGGTAGAGGATTTTGAACAACTCAAGAAGATGAACAGTAACAGAATAGTAGAGACAAGGATAACTTACCTAAGAACTTGCTAAAATATTAACCATGGAGGTGAGCATCTTGCAAAAAAAAATCTCCTTGTTACAAATGAAGAAGTCAGTAAGAAGCACTATATAGTTTATTTTAAAGTTGTATGGCCCAGATGTGAGAAACTGCAGATCAGAGCACTTGATCTCCACTGCAGACAGTCAGCAAAGATGCTAATGAAGAACAGAATTAGCAGAGAAGTGATAAACATGGTAGAATGGTAAAGAGCTTCAATGCAAAGAAACTCACAGGAGGATTCTGGAGGAATCAATGAATAACCGAATAAGGGCTGGGATTTTCAAGAAACTTTTACAAGCTGTTTCATCGAAGCAATGGGATAAGAGGGAAATCCTTTGCATGGACTGAAAACTCATTAGAAGAGGGAGCAGTGGGCTGGAATAGATGAAAGGAAGTCCCAGGGCTCTGTGCAGTGACTTGGACGCTTCAGCATATTCATAACTGAAGGGACTGTGTAAGAGTAAGAGTCTGCAGAAACTTTATTATTCAAGGGAGTGGAAAAGAAAATTTACTGAAGGCAGCTGTGGAAGGACCTAATTTGGCTGAGGGACTGCACAATATGGTGTGATTCAAACAAAAAGTCACGAATTGGAGGAGAAGCAGGTTTTACTTTGCACACATAGTGATGGACTATTCCATGATTCTACAATATAAAAAAGTTTAACGGGAAAGAACAACTGGGTGACTTGTCTTCAGATTAAATAGCTGGGAGGCGAGTTCAAAACAAGAAACTGTGATTCTTCATATAGTGAGCAATTAGCTTTGGAACTCCATGCTGCATGATGCTAACACATCATCACATATTTAACCCATTTGACCATGTTCAGAGTACAAGATGATCATGCATGTTTACCAGCTAACCCTTGCTGTGAGCTACCTGAGGAGACACAGTGGCCTCTGGAAACTAGATGTGTGATGAGAAGGCTCCAGAGTCCAAAATATTCATGGAGCACATGATCCAGTGTGGATACCCAAGAGATGTCCATATGCAACAGCTGTCAGAAGCTGCCTGGCCTCGCACCTCTTTCTTCAGCTGGTGAACATTTGGTGAAAGACTCAGTGTACAGTTTTTGTTAAGGGTAGGTTTAATACGAAGGTCTTAGCACGGAACATGGTTTCTTTCTGGGCTGTCCATGTTTGTGTGTATGTGACAAAATAGATCTGCTAGAAATAGACCATAGCACTCTGAGTGCAAGGAAGATCTGATTCAGCACAGGTACTCTTAAATTAGCAGGCATTGGAACCAGCTCAATACCCCATCTATTTCATTTATCTGGAAAGGCTCTCTTCTTAATAGGGCATTTGCCCATTTTAGCAAGAAAAGTATCAGATTTATGCTGTGGTGTGGTGGTTCTTCTGGATGACCGCCACACGTTAGTGAGGATGTCAGTAAATCACATTTCCATTTCATTGGGCAAGGCAGCTTTTTTGGATATGATAATCACCTCTTTCCTCCCACACAGCATGTTCAGAGGAATTTGAAGTGCTCTGGGGGAGACATAGCAGTGTAACCTTGAGGCAGACTGTGCAGTCGATGCACAGCACGCTGCTCGCTGAACGCACTGGTACCTACCTCATGCGGTTTGGCCTGTTTAAGAGGAGACAAAGATCCCATACGGGGATTGGATGAAGTGGCATCTCACCATGTGACAGCATCAGAAAAGTAGCATGAGATCTGGAAACTGGAAACTATGTCTTGGCAGAGTCAGTCTAGAACAAGGTCTAATAAGGCTATTTAGGAAGCCAAAATCTTGGCTTAAGCAGTTATTAAGCACTTGAAATCCTCTAAAAAACACAATGGTAAATATCCTAAGATGGTTTCCCAGTCAGGCTTCAACATGGGGACCACACGGCCAGGATAGTTAAATCTGGAGCACAATCACCTCTGCATTCCCCAGGTTACTTTCTCAGCTGGCACTGCACTACCAGGACAAAACCATTCCTTCCTCAGTGCCTCAGTTTTGAAATACGTAACCAAGAACCCAGAAATCCAAGGACCATAATACAGCAGACAAGTAGCAGGACAACAAGGAAGTGAATCTCATCTATTTCCACAGCCTGGAAATGTGGGGCTGAACCCCCATACTTTGTCTGCAAAATAACAAGGGAGCACTGCTGTGGATCTCAATAACTTCAAGAACTATGCTTGAGCAGCATTTTCTTCCAGACGTCCCACATTAGCTCCCCGGGTGGCACTTTAACATGGAGTAATGAGATGTTTGGATATGGAAATGGGGGCAAAGGAGAAGAGAGTTCATTTGCCCCACCCTTTAGAGCAGCAGTGGTGCTGACTGTGCTGTTCTCAGCCATATCTGGAACTAGAACTTCAGGAGGGAAGCTGAAAACACAGAAAGGGTGGATAACGAGCTGTAAAAGGATGTGACTACAGGAGAAAAAGTGCTAGAATGATGTAAAGTGCTCAATCTGTCTTGCTTGTAGAAAACAGATTGAAAGCTGTCTTGATTAAGGATAAAGTTACCGTATGGAGAGAAAACACTGAGTGCTAATGGGATTTTTTGGCTTGAAATGAAAGACAAAACCTGAACCCATTCCTGTAAGCTAAAGACAGGCATGTTCAAACTGGAGACCAGGCACAGAGACTCAGCAACAAGAGATATTTTGCATGGAAAAAGCTCTGGATGGAGTGAGATATCTTCAAATCACAGTGCCTTCTGGAAGATAATGCCTCTATGGGCAACTAGTAGCCAAGGACTGGCCTTAACTATGAGTGCAGGGCAGAGAACAGGAAGGCAACAGCAGACTCCCAGGGTAAAAGCTGAGTGCTTGAGGACCTCCTCTTTTCTCAGGATGAATTTCAGCAGCTGGTGGACCTCCATCTTCACCACGTTAGAGGTTCCCTGGGCTGCAGAGCCCCTTCAATCCAATCTCTGAGCTCTACCCAGCATGATTTCCTATGCAGGGTGCTGTCAGGTCACTGAGGTTTTTACCTCTAGTCTGATTGTCCCACTTGATGAGATATAGCCCATGGGTAAGAGCACTGTGCTGTGAGCCAGGAATCCTGAGTGTGGTTTTGGCTGCTCAGGGGTTTACTATCTGCTAGCTGAATCAGTGTCAATCTGCTGGAGGGTAGGAAGGCCCTGCAAAGGGATCTGAACAGACTGGACCGCTGGGCAGAGTCCAATGGCATGAGGTTTAACACAGCCAAATGCCGAGTCCTGCACCTGGGGCACAACAACCCTATGCAGAGCTACTGACTGGGTGAGGTCTGTTTGGAGAGCTGCCAG
>WAAB01001024.1:43885-59799 GCA_013389865.1 Piaya cayana | reverse complement strand
TTCTTTTTTTTTTTTTAGGTTTTACTGGGACTTAATCATGCTCATAATGATGGTTGGAAACCTTGTCATTATACCTGTTGGAATCACATTCTTCACAGAACAGACAACAACGCCATGGATTATTTTCAATGTGGCATCAGACACTGTTTTTCTATTGGACTTGATCATGAATTTTAGAACTGGAACTGTAAATGAAGACAGCTCTGAAATAATACTGGACCCTAAAATCATTAAGATGAATTACTTGAAAAGCTGGTTTGTGGTTGACTTCATATCATCAATACCAGTGGATTATATCTTTCTCATTGTGGAAAAAGGAATGGATTCAGAGGTTTACAAGACAGCAAGAGCACTTCGTATTGTGAGATTTACAAAAATCCTCAGCCTGTTACGATTATTACGCCTTTCAAGACTGATTAGATACATACACCAGTGGGAAGAGGTAAGATTTATACAGTTATAACAGCATTTGCTAAGACCTTACTCTTACCGAAAAACCAAAACCCAACCAAAAAAGAACTAGTCAGGCCTCCCCAAAGAGCTACACAAGAACCAGAATGGAATAAAATGTTTTGACTCACCAATTAGTGTAATTACATACAGGTGCTAGCAGAAAAGCCTTTCTTTAGGGCAAAAAATTGGAAAACAAAGTAACCATTTTCTGCTAGCAACAGTGACCAAAAATATGTTTGGGACCATCAGCACAACAAGCATGGATGGGCTCCTATAGAGAGTTTAGAAATCATAGCAACCACCTAAATATAGATTTCAGTTTAGTGACTAAAACTTAAACTTATGAAGTTAATACTGTCATAATCACACAGAACTTAAAATACATGTTTGTATTTTTGTATTTCAGGAGAAATTGATGTCATTTATAATAGAGTTATTTCCTAGAATGCTCTGTTTGAATGCTGTATGTGGGCATAATACAACAAATACTGATGTTCTTTTTAAAATAATGGGTAGTTCAAATTTTAATTCATTGCCTTATAAACTGTGAACTTCTCTATTTCTAGATGTGACCTTATGCTGCGTGCCAGTGTGCCATACTGACATTTCCAGGAAATCATGGCATTCCCTAATTGGGCATGCTTATAGCTTATAGGAAACATTTAATATGTTGGCACATACTACCATGAATCAGACATTTCACTTCACCTGTCCCCATTTCTGTAGTTCTAAATATCATAATATATTTTAAAAGGCAGTGCTAAGAGCATGGGCAAAATAACAGCTTTTATATAAACCTATCTAGCAGCAAGTGTAATGAGAATTATTTCAGAAAGCATTTTCATAGAAACATTATTAAAATAGATCTGCATAAATTTGTTCACCTACTCTGGTAGGTATTTATTTGAATGAATGAAGCATGATTTGGTACCATTTCTGTGCTTTTTCTACTGCTTATATTCAGTATTATATTTACTGTCTGGTTTAATGGAAACCTAAATGCAAAGCAATCTCACTTATAAAGTCAGAGTATATTTAAGATAATAAGTATCAAAAAATATAATTAATTTATAGTTGTTTCTCAAAAAGCTCCTGAAATAGGTAAATATTTTTATTACTGTATTTTGTAAATTCTACTTGCAGAATGGGGGGTTTTGGTACAGAAAGATAGCACTGTAGCTTTATACTCAATTTACCTAAGGCAAATGATTAAGCATATTTTGCAGTTTTACCGTAAAGCTGTGTGCTTTTGTTGTCTCTGTAATTCACAGAGAGACAACCTTCTGAAATGCGTTCAATGACATTATTTTTTTAGCAATGTGAGTTAATAGCTTGCGAGTATAAAGCCCTGGTAATCAAAGAAATTAGTATTTTTGAATTTTTTTTCCTTCTGTCTGTTGTCAAAGATAAATCAGGTATCCTAAATCACAGACAGTTGAATTGACCACTAAGTGAGACTAGAAGTGACCGAAGGATGTGATACAACCAGCAGTAACTGGTATTTGGTCCATTTAATCTTTAGCTAAAGGCTGCTTGACTGTAACTTCAGCATTGATTCCACTAGAAACACTTATGAAATATTTCTTGTATGTTAATTTATGTGACAAATATTGAAAAATAAGTGGAGTACATTTTTTTGNGAAAAAAAAAATTTTTTTTTGTTAGATGTCCACAGATATCAGAAATTAAATTGGTTATGGGTTTTCATATTTGCTTTTGTTATTACAAGAGTTCATTTTTACTTTGGGTATAGCTTGTGAATCTATCCTGCATGGTGATCCATTACCACTTTGGATGAATTGTGCTATAGCACAGTTATGTTTTTAAACAAAAAAAAACCTGGGTAGGGATGAAGTTCGCTGAATTAGGAAACAATAGTTGGATGATCCCATAGGGGTTGTCAGTGAGACCTTTGCTACTAATGTTGATCTTTTCTGTATTCTGTGTGTTACACATGAACAACTGGAAGCAAATGTTAACTAATTTTTATGAGATAGAACTGGTATCTGTTTGCTTGTGGTTAAAAGGAGTAAAGAACTTTTGCATATGAGTTGACATGTAGGTTTAAAATATGGTACAGATAAATCTGAAATATTTGGATCCAGGATACTGAGCATTATGTTGAAAAACACTGAGAGAAGCCAGCAAACTCATTGTTTATAACCTGCCAAGAGGATACTTCATGGAAAACTGATGCAGAAACCATGATGTATAATAAGGCTATTACCCCACTGAGACATTGATGCGTATTCTGCTAGTAACAAAAAGTTGACGTTGTTTGAGCTTTTCCTTTTTAGTACCACATACCTGGACTTCAGTTGGTCAGTATCCTGAACTTCATGATGAATAAGCAAAAATTTAGAAGATTCTTTAAAAGATACTAGTAAAACACAGCTCCGTTTCTTTATATATTTCCACATGATTTAAATAAATTAAATCAAATTCAAGCTGCTAACAGCCAAATAAAATAATATTGAGATAAATGTATGCGTTGCAGAAGCTTTCTCCTTAACTGTTACAAGGGAACAGAGCTTATACCCTGTGGTGCAATACATATTATATCTGATTGATACATTTATATCACTCTGATGTTAATAGCTTATCCAAATGAATGACTCAGTAGAAATGGGAAGAAAGACTTCAACAGAGGGACAGAAGATATGCTGACAAGAATTAATTAACTGAGTTTGCAAATTCACATGTACTAAAACTGCTTTTTAGCCACAATATCTGTTATTCCACTTCTTTACCACTCAGATTTTGTCAAATAGCTTGTATACTTACTTAAGCAGAAATATATACTATAACATGGAAGAAAAAAACCCTATTTTAATCACACATCGCAGTAATTATACTTTTCCAGTAATTTCAGGCAGTGTATTTGTTTTGGATTTTCTTTTTAGCCTAAATTAAAAAAAATACCAAAGAGGATGCACTGGACGCAATTCTTGTTTACTTTAATGTATTTTATGAGACTACCTAAGTGCCTGATCCCTTAACATTTTATGTAGGTTTGAATACAACTATTAAGTTATTCTTGGTAAAAAATGCTTATACTAATCCAAACAATTAAAACCAAAGTTGAATGATTATGAATACTTCATTACACATCAAATGATGTGCCATTTTGCTTTATATTTGCCTGTGATACAAATTTACCTATTCTTTCAAATAACAATATTTGTTGAAAGCTTCTTAAAAATCAGATTTAATACCTTTGCTTACAGCTGTTCTAATCACAGGAAAAGTCTAAGTATACGTAAAGTAAATAGAAGCGATATTCCTAAAGCTGTGCTCAGTCTCATTCTGAGATGCTTGATTATGCAGAATTAGAATCAGATTTATAGTGACTGAATGCTTACTGCGTAATATGGAATAAAGGTTATGTTTTGCCAAAAATAATCTAGTGTAGTGTGTGATAACAGTAATGTACAGCTATGTCGTACTGTGGCTTGACTAATACTGAACTCTGTTTTGAGTTCACCATACCTTACAAGGTTTGTGAACTTACATAAGGGTTGATATTCATTATAGTTGTTGCTAAAGCTCAGAGGTTTAACGAAACAAATTTCTGAGTGCATCACAGAGGTTTGTCTTATTGTACATTTTACTATTTTACTTCTAATAATCACAGTAATGCTGGTCTGGAAAAGAACACCAATTCAAGCTTGATTGAATGATAAATTTTATAGTGCTTAAAAATTAAGTAAAATGTGTAAAAGCCTTGCCAAATTAAGTCTTGCATTGACAATTTCATCTGTTGCTTCCATGCTACTAACTCTAATTATCACAGATTACCACTAGCTGTCCTTTCCTTGTTGTTCCACTGGTTGCTAACAGTACAAAAAGACATATTATGTGTATATGATGTTGAGTTATTATTGTTGCTTAAATAAAAATATTGTGTTATCCAGACAATAGATGATGACTCTTACTTCAGTAACCTACTGTTTCTGTGAAAAGTATACAGATAACTTTTGTCCCATATAGAAAATCAAATTATTTCTTCTTTCCTCTACATCCAGGTAAGAAGTCAATAATTTGTGTCTCTCCCTTTGATCACTGAGTGGGTAATAACATAGGAAGGCAGAGAGAATGAGTTTAGTGGTTACTTGGTAATGTTGGATGAAAACACATAATCTTTACTGATTGGATTGTTAATTTTATTTTCTTTTAAAGGACACATTTTTTCATTTCAATGATGATGTCATAAAGCTTGACTTTTTTAAATTAATGGTCTTATGGCAGTGGGAGGTGACATAAAACGTTTTTATTTCTTTTCATTTAGTTTTAACTCCTGTCCTCCAAGAAGACAGTTTAAAAAACATTTTCTAGGCCCTATAACAAATCAATTAGTGAAATACAGCAAATAAGCATACCAGAACAGGTTGAATGACAAATTTAAAGTAAATTAGCTTAAAGTAGGACACACTTTTTTATTGTGTAATACAGATGCGTCAATCACATACAAGTTACCTACCTCATTGGGAGTGAGGGGAGGTAATTTGTTAAATTACTGTGGGGGAAAGAAGATGTAGGAGAGCCTTCCTTCTCTTACTGGCAGAAAGTCTGAATTCTGCAACAAAGTCTCTCTGTTGATGTCTTCTTCCTTCTTGAAATTAAGAAGACAGAAGGAAGAGAAGATTCCAATTTCCTGCCAATTTCTACAGGAGGGAAGTAGAAAAGCAAGTTTTGCATTCTTTTGGAATGTTGTGCTTGGAAAATGCTTTCTATATATAAACTAGTGAACTTGTGTCCTCTCATGTAATATCTATGGCTTATGTCAGGATGTGTGGATTGATGAGAAATACAAAATCCTCAAGCTGTTTGGCACTTCGGGGTTTTGTATTCTTTTCCTAACAAGTATACCCTGGCAGGACTAGGAAAGTATACAAACTAGTTATTCATGTTGTTGCTCAGTGTGCAGATCACTGTTTGTGTGTGTACATCTTGCACAGCTGACTTCATTTCATGCGGGGCTCTACCTTAGACATGCACAGGGTTTGCTTGGGGCCCCCTCCCTGTTCTGCAGTCTTCCCTACCAGATGAAGATGTTGTCATGTATGCTTGATGTGTGCTGACCTGCCACACCTCTTATGTAATCTAGAAGGAAAACACCATATGCTATTCGCTTATAGTTTGAATTACAAAAATATAAGGGTGATCCTTGCTTAATGTAGCTTATAGAGGATGAGCTCTCTAGCTTCATCAGAGCAGAGGGTTGTTCAGCCTGGTTCCCCAGAGGGAAGTCTATCCACTTATGCCTGGGAGTTGCACTGGCTGTTAGTTCATTCCTAGGCAGGGTTTCCAGTGCTGGTAGGCCTTCCCACTTTAGCTGGGATGTTGGCTAATTGATAGCCTATCTCTATGACGGCAGTTGAGGGCAAGGTATTCCATCAGGAGACTCTGATCCTATAGATCCGGAACCCTGACTACTAGCCCTTTGTCTTTCTTGACTTAAAAATAGAGAGTGTAATGGCAATTTCATTTGTAGTGTTCGACACTGTTCATACTATGTCTTGATAGTGTAGTTCTAGTTTACAAAATACAATTATATGGGTAGAACTGAACTGATAGAAAATGTATGTAAAAACAACTAAATTCCACAATGAAGCACTCTATAATATGAAAGAACATGTGAATTGAAACATTTTAATATGAAGAAAAATCTATCTCATAATATATAAATGTGCAAGCCTTAGTGCTTTAATTTTTTTTGTCTGTCATGTAACTTGCAAGACTGTTGTTTCTGTTTTGCTAAACAGAACACCTAATACAGTCTTGATGAAACTGGTAGTATTCCAAATGGGAAAGTATAATGAGTCTCATTTCATGTAAACCTTTTTGCTTACATGGAAGTATCCATATTTTAACATTAGATGGGTAAACTGTGCTCAGTTGTGCTGGTACTTTTTCCCTTATTTCAATGAAAATACTTTGAGAAATGTTTATGTCATTGCAACTAAAGCATACATCCATGAAGTATTAGACATGGATGATGGAGCATCCTCTTGAGTTTTTATTTTTCACTCTTAAATTCTGTATAACCGCAGGAAAATACAAATAACCCATAAAGACAATTAGAAGGCATTATGATCCATGTTATCCTAATAATAGAATGCTAACTGCTGAAAAAGAACAGCACATATGTAGATCAGGCAATTACTGAAATGCAAACAAGACTTTGAGTATTGCAGTTTTTACTTTCCTACTTTATGGTCTATGCATAATTACTTTAATGGAAAGAATAATCCACCCCCCTACAGAGTAAACAGAAAATGTTATGAGTGTCAAGTTTCTTTCTTCACCTTTTTACCCCTCTTTTAAGGCTGTGCAAACTGAGCTGCCTTTCTTGTGTGCCTACACCAAGGCAGTAATTGTGGGACAATGATGTTATCGCTGGGAGATAAACTATGTGGAATGTAGCCTGAGATTAATTTCACTGAACTGAAATGTTAGAAGAGAAGATTTTCTTCTTCATATGAGTTTTGTCTGCTTCTGTGGTTATGGGCCAGTTGCTAGGAGTCTGGGCTGTAGACAGAGAGAAAGTGGGTTCACCTCTGCAGTGGCATTTTTACGTAATGCCAGTCAATACATCAGACTCATTGACACTGAAGTGTAGCACAATTTTTTAGTAGAATTATTTAAAGTCTAATTTTTCCTTCATTGTTTTTTAAGCCATTCTGGAAAAAAAATCTTTAGTTTGCACCTGATAGAGCTTGCACACATTACTCCTTGCTGCAGATTTGCAAAAGAGCCTCTTCAGTTGTAAGATTTGAACACAAGCAGAAAAACCCACTTAACTTTTACAGTGTGATTGACTGATGCATACACCTCACAAGTGAAGAGAGGTTGGGAACATTCTGTTCTCTTCAGGGACAGAGCTGCCAGCCACTCACTATAGAATCANAGAGAGCAATGAGGTCTCCTCTCAGCCTCCTCTTCTCCAGGCTAAACAACTCCAGCTCCCTCAGCCGCTCCTCATAAGGCCTGTTCTCCAGCCCCTTCACCAGCTTCATTGCTTTTCTCTGGACTTGCTTCAGAGCCTCAACATCCTTCTTGTGGTAAGAGGCCCAGAACTGCGCACAGTATTCAAGGAGCGGTCTCACCAGTGCTGATTACAGAGGGAGAATAACCTCCCTGGATCTGCTGGTCACACCGTTTCTGATACAAGCCAAGATGCCATTGGCCTTCTTGGCCACCTGGGCACACTGCTGGCTCATGTTCAGTCAGTTATTGACCAGCACTCCCAGGTCCTTCTCCTCCTGGCAGCTTACCAGCCAGGTTTGTTGTCCTCCTCCCTCTCTGGAGCTGAAGAGCCATCAGAGAAGGTGATGATGGTCAAAGAGTTGTTTAAGCAGTGCCCAGTGTGGATTGTGGTTTACCATTAGAACACTGAGAGACTGCAGAGTCCTTCCCATAGTGAGTGCACTTGTTACAAGCTGCCTTTGCTTCCTGCAGTGATGCAACTGGAAGGGGACCTGTGAATTAGGGGTTTCTTTTTCCCCCCCCCCCCATATATTTAAAAAAAGTGACAATTTTAGAGTTTGTTCTTTGCAGGCAGAGTACAGCCCATTCTGATATTTCTGCATTTTCAGCTTTGTATTAATAGAGACCAGTCACAATGACTGTTTAGACTTCTAAATTACTCAGTAACAGTAATTACCTAAAAGTTATTCTCAACTTGTCACTTACACCTTGTAAGATCCTTCCCCTCTATCCATGCTTGCATAAAACCAAGAGAACTTCACATGTAAAGAAGTTGAATAAATACCTTAGATTTGTTTTATTTGTCTTGATATTCTCTTCATGTAGCTGCAAAGGCAAGTTCAGTTTCAGAGTTTGTTGGGTATATGCTATGGCTGTTTTACACTGTCTTAAATAGACTTACTTTTAAAATAAATTTTTAGAAGACAGACTTGAAGCTGGGTTTCTAGCTTACAGAGTAAAATACCCGTAGTTATTGGTTGAGGTGGAAAGCTTATAATCTACTGTAATAATGGTTAATAATTTATTTACATATTTATTTATTAAAACAAGTAGCAAGGTGTCTTTGCGGAGTGTCATTATTAATTGAAAACTGAGGAGAAAATTACAGAGGAAAAATAAATTAGAAAAGTGTATGAGTAAGAGTTGGGTATGAACAATTTTAACCTTTCCCTAATATTTGACTACAAGGGACAATATATTTTTAAATTAAGTTAAGATGTATTAAAGGATGGAAAGATAACTTATTAGATTTAAACTTGATATAATGCTGTGTTATGCTTTAAGAAAAAGTTGTCAGTTGCTCTTAACAGCTTTTTAAATTTAAAAAAAAAAAAAAGCCCACCACTGTACTCTCTTGTGCTTTTATGTGGAGAACAGTATTTTGTTGAATTTTGTGGGAAAGCATTACCTCAGTGATTTCAGAAAGGTCTGAGAGGTAGAAAAGGGAGATATCTGGGGAACTTCCACTAGGCTGTGTTGGACAGACTATCCGTGCACTGTTGCTCTTATTTATTCTTACAGCCTGTCATGTTCCTTAGCATATCTAGGCATTTTTTCAAATAAAACCGGGACTGAAATGATACAGAATTCACTGCATGTAAATGGGTTGAGGATCATGTTCTGATTTTAATCAAATTTTACTAACTTCTAATAAAACAGAATACCCGGGCCACTAGTTGTTTAAGTAGGTTTCTGTTGTTATGCCTCCTATTGAGGACAATGGAACATTGGTTTAATGGTTAATTAGGAACAAGGTTCTACTTTGTAAGGATAAAATGGTCTGAATTAACTGCTTAGGGAGTAAGATGCAGGTGTATAAGCCTCTTTAGAGAGGCCTGAGGAACTCAGATGGCAGCGTAGAAATGGCTTTTCCAGCTGAAAGTTATATTTAATTAGTTATTTCTAACTTGAATCTCATGGAGTTTATTCCAAATAACAATGACATTATCCCACATGTGTAATAATATGATTTAAATATAGTGCTGACCTGGAAAGAACAGGCAAATAACCTAATTCAGATATTCAGAGCTGTGTTCCTTGCTTCCAAGTAGAAATAAAGGCTGGAACCATACTCTTACTCCTGCCATTTTTGTCTTCCATAACCCCGATACTCTTTGCTGTAGCCCTACATGTGTTTTGGCTCACAGTGTTTCCTCTTTGTTAGTTATCCTCTTGAAACAGGTCTCTTTTTGTGCCCTTCCTGATTTCAGAACCAATAGCAACGAGCTTAACTATATATCTGCTTACCTTGCCATGATGCCTTGTAGTTGCACTACCTTTCTTTGCAGTAGGCATTGCAACTTGTTATTGACCTGGCAGTAACTGGTTCCTTTCAGTGTATTTGATGTCATTTCAGTCTTTTCAGTTTTGTGACAAAATTGTATGAATCACTGGCGATCCTGCTTTGCATCCAAGTGGGTGCTCTTAGGTGAGAAGCTGTGACAGTAGAACTCTTTATAGCACACATATATTCAGACTGTGTATGCATGGGGGAAACCATCTGTAAAAACCCAACAGTGGCTGAATGGCTAATTATGATATAATTGCAGTAATCTGTGCCTGAGCAATGGGCCTTGTAGAATCGGGCTGCCTGTGAAAGAGAGGATAGATGTGGCTGTTAAAAAAACCAAACAAAAATAATAATGATAATTCAAATGAATGTATGTGTACATATTTATGTGAATACAATTCCAGTGTGAAGAATCCTAACAGCGTCAATGTACATCTAAATAGAAACCAAAGAAGGTGGTCCTTCTGCAATTTTTCTCTCTCTACATGAATTCTCCATGCACTATGTGCTCAATTTACCTGAAATGGCTGGCAATATTCAAAGACTCCTGACAAACAATCTCTTATCTTTACAAAAAACTGAAAGTTCTGCTGCTGAGTTGATGCTTCTGTTCATACTTTTGTGTTATTGGCATACAAGATATAGCCAAAACCTGAACCTGGAGGGAGAGTATTTCTGGGCATAATTTAAAATGAATCAGGTTTTTGAGAGTACCTTGCTTTGGGATTTCCAAAGCATATTATTTAAAAAGGTGTAGTAGTTCTCTTGATGATGATCAATTCTTCCCTCAATCAAAGACATGAATTATATCTTCACTTGTCTCAATAAAAATGACTGGACATGGCATGTAAGAATTACTTTGCAGCTGGGGAAATTTAATCTCAGATGTGTTTTAACAAGGAAACAGAAAAATATCCCAACAACTAAAATGTAATTTTGACAGGCAAAGGGTAATTTCTAGAACTGCTGCAGTGCTTTGATTACCACGAAGTTTTAAGATACTGAACTCAAAAAGTAACTCATATTTTTCTTGCAGAAAGACTTTCCAATGAACTAAGCAAAACATTGTTTTGCCTTCAGCATCAGTCATATAAATGCTCTTTTTTCCCCATCACTTATTTATTTTGCCCATGGCAAAACTCAATTGTACCATAAATGTCATTTTCTCTGTGTTCTTTTTATTACATGATAATTCTAGTAACGTATTCCCAAATTTTATTTATATTTCTGTTGATGTTTGTATATCATACATATGTAAGTTTATTGATCTCTTTAAAATATTTTTTTTAAAATTGTTTATTTGGGCTCTTAATTGACATAGTTAACTCCCAGGCACTGGAAATAAAAGTATCAAAATGCTTTGCATGAATAAAGTTAATCAACACTAACTTTTTGAATAAGTAAATCCATGAAAAGATAAGTTATTCTTTGAATAACTATAAAACAAATTCAATTAGAACTTTACATGCTTTCTAACCTGCCCATTGTTATTCCCATGAAAGCTAGTGAATGGAAAATTATTCGATACCAAGATTTTTACATGTACTGTTTTCCTGAATGTAACATAATTGATTGGGTCACTAATTCTTGTCAACTCTGTTTAACAGTTAAGTAAGTTTGTACTTGAGATATAAGCATTTTTTTTAACAACACCTCAGCAGCATGTTTAGAATTGGTAATACTTGATAGCAGCTATATTGGATGCTTTCCTGTGACACAGCAATTCCCATGCTGTCTGCTTCAGTCAATTACTAGTGCTCTTCAGGGTGAGAAAGTAATTTTGACAACTTTGGATTTTGCCTTTGGGAAACTGTATCCCTTTTTAGCCATGTATGGAGCTTTTGTGTAAAGTGAATATGGCCTGAATACCAGCTGAAGACATGACCTCTTCAGCTACTTGGTAATTTTAAAACTACACAAATCTGTGTTGAACAACCTAGTTAGAGCTGATAATTTAAAACTGTTGTGGCAGTAGAGTAGCATAAATTTAGGACATTATTTGTTGCAGAGATATATGAATGTGTTTTTATTTAACCTCTGAGATACTTTAAGATGCTTTCTTTCTCATATTCTTGAACAGACAATGAAAGAAACATAATCAGTTAAATAAATGTTTTTCAAATTCAACACTTAAATGCAAAATGAAGCAACAGAAAAGAAAACGTTTTCTTCTAAGTGCAGAAATTTGCCCCTCCCTTCATTTAAATAGTTTTGAATCTTACAATCCCACGCGTCATGACCATTGTCCTATGGATTTCCTTCCACTTTCTCTAAAAGTTTTTCTCCAGTGTGAAAAATATCATGATACTTTTTAGAGGTAGTGAGAATTAGAAAATTTAACCCAGTAGTGGATTGTTAACTGAATAGTGCAAAATAGTTTTCCACCTTAGACACCTGTAACATTTTGTAAGGTCATGAAGAAAGTCTTGAAATATTGAAAGCTTGAATTTCAGAATTATGATACATGTTTGAGGAGTCTGATTTTCCTTTAATTCTCCTTTTTCTATCTTTTGACAGTAAGCTTTCTGGAGCAGCAGTGCACTTCTAGGTCTTTCTTCCAGGGCTTCATTTACTAAAATAATATGATACTGTATTAATCGTTATTCATAGTAAACCTCTGGAACAGGAGAGGAAAAAAGGAAAAATCTGACAAGAGAAAAGGCAAGCAACCTCATACCTGTAAATGACATTTTTCTCTATAACCAGTGCTCCTTTTTAGCTGCGGCTGTCTAAAATAAAACAGTATCAAAAAGCTTGTGTGTGATATTTTCTTTGCCTACAATAATTTAGTTTAAGTTATTTGAAAATTATACAGGTGATATGGCTGATGGTAACACAGACCTGTTTGAATCATGTCCTCTACCCTCACATCTAGTTTGTGGCTGGAAGCTGAGAACTCCATTTTTTTCTCCTCTGGCTGTGTTCTTGTGATTGCAAATACTCAGAATCAATCTGACAAAAAGGACATGAGACTGGTGGCACTTAAAAAAAAAATTCTGAATTCCCAAGAAAGAAAATATATTCAATGTGACTTATTCTTAATAGGGTAAATAGTGCTTTTATTAATTTAATGCATTTTTTTGTATTTTCATATTTATTATAATGGAAAGAATTGCTGATCTTTAACTAGCCTAAACTTTTTTCTGCATTTTCCTTAACAGCCGCCATCATTTTATCTGCCTTTATGTTTTGAGGCTCCAGTTTTGACTGGCATCTCCAAGTGTGAGCTAATATTATTATTGTCATGTAATAATTGAATAAATTAGTAAACTGAAAAGGAATATTTTTTTCTTGTAATGAAGCCATTTCAGTTACCTTGTTGTAGTTCTTGTACATCTATTAGTCTTTTGTTGTCTGGGCTACTTAGGGCAGTCTGGAACAGGTTTAGAAGCAGGTTTCTAGCTACCTAGAGGACTTCAACTAGGGTCGGTTACAAGCAGAACAAAGGTAGTAGCTGAGCTGGACTATTACCATTAAATGTTGGACTGAAGTGTTCCAAGTGCAATATTTGCATCGTTTCCCCTCTCCATTTGAATGTATATAACATTTTGCAGGTGCAGTATTCTGGTCAGCTAGCAGAGTAGGTAGGCACTCTTTTGCAGCCTGACTTTTTTCACTGGGTGATTTATACTTGAAGGTCTGATTCAGCAATGCAGACACATAAATCTGTTAAGTATTTCTTTTCAGCATTCTCACATATCTGATGTTTGACATGAATGAAGTTAATCAAACTGTGGTTTATTTTTAAATTGAGATACAAATGTACTCAGGTGACCTCCAGCTGTTTTCTCCCAGTCATTTATCCTCCAATATCTTTTCAGTCCCCCAGTTTTTCATTTATGTCATGGAAGTGTCTTGAGAAGAGGAAAAGCCTGTGCTCCATGCTCTATGGAGCAGCTATGAAGGGTCAAAGCCTGTTACTGGATTCATAGCTCTAAGTCACTCAAGTCTGTTTCGATAGCTGAAGATACAAAACATAGGAGGTTTTAGTGACAGTTTTTACTTAGACTAGAACAAACAAGCATACTAAGGAGACACATGCTTCAGTTTCTTTTTTTACCATTGGAAACAAAAGAGAGAAAACCAGGTTTTTTTAAACTTGTTATATCTGCTGATTTAAAGAGAGGATTTTTGCAAGCAATCCCAGCTGAATGCTACAGAATACATTTAGTCCAATCATCAAGTTTATTCTCCATTAAAAATTTCCTGCTAAAGTAGGAGAGGTTTATTTTATATAGGGAAACAAACCCAAGAAAGTCCATCATATGACCCCCTAATGTCTTGAAGAAAGGAAGTGGAAGACCAGGAATTCCTTCTGTCTTCAGTCTGAAGGGCTTTGCATGGGGTTGGCGTGGGACAAAGTTTGACTTGATGCAATTCCTTATGCCTAATGGAGTGTGTGGATCTGCCCTCATGATGGGAGCACTCATACAGATGGAGAGGTAGCAAGGGCATGTGTGGGTTTTGTGGAATGACTTTTGCATGATACCCACAAAAAGGGCAATGCCTCAGCCCTGACATTTCCTATCGACTAGCTGTCAGCGGATCCATGCTCCCCGTTATGACTCTTAGCAGCACCATCTGAAGTGCCCATCTCTATAAAAAAATTGGGCAGGGAGCCCAGACACCCATTAAGCACAATAGAGCAAATGCTTTAAAACATGCTACCTAGTGGCCTCCTTAGATGTGGATATTAAATCTACTCTCTAAGTCCCAGCCAGTGAGTGTTGAGAGACTACAGAAGAAATAAGATGTATGATCTGGAGAGAATGAAAAGGTGAAGCTGATTCAGTTTCTCCTTGAAATGTTGTGGATTCAGTGATCTAGTCTGTTAAGCTGAATTCAGTGAGGGTGAGGGTACACTGGTGAAAATTAGAGAATTTCCCATGTTACTGATAGGACATTGAGTCTCTTCAAGATATACCTTGCTGACCTGTTTCATTCATTTGCAGGAGGAAAAACAGATAGGTCTGCTGAAAAACTTTTAAAAATTTAGAACAGAATAAGAAATTGAACCTTTTTGAACTTCTACTTTGAAATTGCTCTTGTATTCAAATGTAAAGCATGTAATTGGCCTAGTTTGTACTAGTTGTCAGGCCGTGTCAGAAATTTGCAGGGATACGACTTACATCCACTTTCCTGAGATGATGTTTTAGAAAATTTTCAAACTAGCAAAAGAAAAATTAAGTAGTATTCTACCTCTTCAATGTTTTCCATGGCAGATCAAGTATTTGTACTTGAAAAATCACAGTTATATATTTGTCTTTGAGAGAGTTATCATTGTTTGTTCAGAGAATGGTTCATCAAATCACTAGTGTTGGTGAACGCTACTATGTAGGTAGTACAAAATCATGTATAATAGCTGATAAATAGAGAGAGACATATCAAAATCATCAGATGATCTGGCCCATTACTTGACTTTCAATCTTCTACTTCCTTTGTCTAGTTTAGAAAAAAATATTATTTCTATTAATGAATAGCATTTTAATATGACTTTTATCCATAAATGCTCTGTGTGAAGTTTTGTTATAATACCATAAAAATTACGCTTCTGTAGGAGACTGGTGACTTAATCCACCTCCTGGCTGAAAGTGTGATGAGACAAACTATTGGTAATTGAAAAACGATGAAAGGTGGTCTAACATTGATGCAGATCTGCTGCCCTGATAATTAATCACTAATGACTCAAAATGGTTCAGAAAAATGGAACATTATGTTAAAAAGGCTAACAAAATATCTGCATACCTTTAAAGCAATGTCTGACATGGCATATATTTTTATTTGATATTATTCTTAAAAATTTATTTCTACCTTAAGTAATGGCTTTGTAATTCATAGTTCTAGCATGTAAAAATACTGTTTTCATAGAATCACAGAATCACCAGGTTGGAAGAGACCCACTGGACCATCAGTCCAACTATTCCCACCAATCTCTAAACCATGCCCTTCAGTACCTCATCCACCCGCACCTTAAACAACTCCAGGGAAGGCGAGTCAACCACCTCCCTGGGCAGACGGTTGCAGTGCCTCATGACCCCTTCTGTGAAGAAGTTTTTCCTTATGTCGAGCCTGAACCTCCCCTGGTGGAGCTTGAGGCCATTCCCTCTTGTGCTGTCCCCTGTCACTTGGCAGAAGAGACCAGCTCCTTACTCTCCACAACCTCCCTTCAAGTACTTGTAGA
>WAAB01001024.1:22038-43795 GCA_013389865.1 Piaya cayana | reverse complement strand
CAGTCTGTAGCTCTGCATAAGGTTGTTGTGTCCCAAGTGCAGGACCCGGCATTTGGCCATGTTAAACCTCATGCCGTTAGACTCAGCCCAGCGGTCCAGCTTATTCAGATCCCTTTGCAGAGCCTCCCTACCTTCCAGCAGATCAACACTTCCAACCAGCTTAGTGTCATCTGCAAACTTGCTAAGGGTGCACTCAATGCCTTCATGCAGGTCATTGATAAAGACATTGAACAGGGCTGGACCCAGCACTGAGCCTTTCTGCCTTTTAGTCATGCTAAGTGCACCAGCATCAGTGAAAGCTACTATTCTCCCTGTTGTATATTAATGTTTCTTTCACTGTTTACAATTCCTTCTGATTATATCCAGTTTCAACTGCCATTTCTACTGCATTGTGATTATGTACCTTTTCTGTGACCTCAGTTGCTATACCTGTACCATGTACCATCAACAAGTTTTAAGGGTTTTTTTTCCCCATAAAATGACGTGTATTAAGGGTTCCTGATTCACCACATCTTTGTTTGATTCCTTGAAGTAGTGAAATATGGGTAATCTCTAAGTGGACTTACAAGTCCGAGGTTTCCAAACTTAGTATACAGCTGAAGAGTCTCCCACCTTCACAGATGCTTGTTTGCTATGTTGTCCTTGGCATATAAAAATGCATCATAAGGTACAAGGTTATATTGTCGTGTCGTAGCAAATTTCTAGATAGTCAACACTGTTTAAATTGGAACTGAGTTGGGATTTGGCATTCTCAGGATAATGCAGATGATGATATTCAGTGTATTTCAATGAGTACTAATTGTTGTCACTGATTTCCCTGGTTTCATAGCACCATTCTTCAACAAAGTGTTAAAAATCCACTTTGTGTTATGCCTTTTAAGGTATGCCACCAGTAAGAGGTTGTGAGATTCAGCAGTGGCCAAAAAGGATGGCTAAAATGCTCTTTTTCTTTGTAGTACAGATTAGCTATCACAGATCCTTGATCCATCAGTATTTGAGTGTCTGTATCCTTTTATCCTGCTTATTCCTGTAAGAGCAATGTGGTTACAGAATTCTCTGTACCTAATAGGGAGGAGGTCTTTGAGTACATGGATAGGCTGTTTGAAACAAGCCCTTTTGATGCTCTGCAGTTTTAGCTCCCTCATGCCCATGCAAAGCCCAGTGTTAAATGTACCCTGCATGCATCATGGATTTGAGATTGCTGCAGTTCTTAGGCAAGTAGATTTCTACACCTCTTTCATATGAATGCAGCTGGTAGGGAACTTGGGTATGCCTTGCATATCACTGACTCTTTAATGTTTATGTGAGCACTGTCTAATGCTAGCCAATCAAATTTTGTTTCTTATGTCTTATTTCTCAAGCTACTTAGAAGTGATTCCTTTGATTTATTTTTTATTTGTTTCCCCCAAAAGTAGTATGTGACACAAATTGTCTTATTTTTGTGCTTTGTTATTATTTGTCAAAGACCGTTTTAAGAAATGCAAGTTTTCTTGATGTTGTGAAACACTGAGTTCAGCTAGGGAGCATTTTTCTTTCCTACAGTCTTCATTTTGGAGTATTTGACAGACTTTGGTTTCAGGGCTGAAATACAGAATACATTGAAGACAGTTTGAGGGCTTGAATTTGAATATAGCAAATTATAAAGAGAAGAAAAGCTTCATGTGCATTTAATATCCTGTATTTCTGAGGATAAATATCAACTACCATGCACTATTTCAAAAAGAGTTTTTCCAGAGTTTTCCAACACAAGCAAAATTTGTTGGGTCTAAGTTCTTTCTTTATTCTTACTGTCTTTAACTCAGTGTTTCTCTGTATCCAAGGTAGAGTTATGGGAAGATCTCATAAATAAGTGCATAGGGAGAGATTGGGCACTGAGCAGCTACCAGAGTGTCTGATGTAACACCTTCTGCTAGCATGGGCCAACTCCAGGATTTCCTTAAACATGCTTTCCTAAACATGCTTATTTTAAATGCTGTAGAGATACGAAAATAATGAAAAATGCAAATGTGCTGGGTAGCTGTAAGACCAGAGATCTTCAGTTTCTTGGAAAAATATGTTTTAAAATAATAACATTTTCAGTTTATTATGATTGATATATTCCATGTATATAACTTGTGCATGTTTGGATGTTATTTTGTCCACCTTTTTATTTTCCTTGGGAGAAGTCAGTAAGGAGATTACTGTAAGAAATAAAAGGAAGTTTTGGCTGTTAGACTATTAAATAGCCCTAACATATTAGTTGGGATTTTCTTTTCTTGTTCTGCTATTTTTATGTACCACAGACAATTCCAGTAACAGCAGCATCAATGTCTGACCTTGTGTTGTAACACACTCAAGTGGCATGCCAATCTTGCTTTCATTTTGGCAGTGATAATTAGAGGTGGCATTTTCTGCAAATATGAGCTTTCAATGGAGGATGCAAATTCATCGCTGCCAAAAGTAATAATAATAATTTTTAAAAAAAAGAAAGTGTGATTCTACCAATGACAGCTGTTTAGTGAGGAAAAAACCCTCAGTTCTGAATATTTTTAATCAAAGCAGAGAAAAGAGGGATGTGAGAGGGAGAAAGACAGAGAGAGAGAGAAAGAGAGAGAGAGATTTGCCAGAAAGAATAACGTTCAGTAAATGAGATAAGTCATCTAGAGTGCAGGAGAATTAGATGAAATCTTTGGCTGCACTCCTGTACTCCTAGTGAGTGGTCTGAATTATCAGATGACTATCTACTCCCTTTTTGTTCTGTTAAAATGTTCCCATTTTGTTCACTAGGCAACTACTTAGGAAATAATTGATCTACTCCTTATCTCAAATAAGTAGCCTGGCCTCCAGGCTGTGCAGTTAGAAATACCTCTCTATTGGTTTTTTGTTATGTTGCAAAAGTGTCTTGGACCTGTTAAAGTACATGTTGAAATGTCTGTGTTTGTTGAAGCTGTTGGGCTGAAGAGAATGTTTCCTGCTCATTCCTAAAGATAAGCAGAGGTTATGTCTGCATTCTTTTCCAAAATTTCCGTGTCAATTTGAAACTGGTAAGTTTAGTAAGTTTACTGCTCTGGTGTTTCCATCTTATTCCCATTGAAAATTAACTTTTCCCCATTTACCTTCCTGAGCCTTGCCAGCTGTCACATTACCCTAAGGTGTTTATAACCACGGGTGACAGAGGAGTTGGAAGCAGTTGCTTTTAAAGTGTCAGTGCTGGCAGCTCCTGAAAAGATAATATTAACAGTACTACAAAACAGCTGCTTATTACTGAGAAAATGGCTGATGCTCATGCACTGTAATAATTCTGTTTCCCTCTATTTTTAATGAACTCTGTAAAGTTTTTGATATATGTTGTCATGGAACGTTTTCTTACTAATAGCCCTTCAGGTCTAAGCAAATTGATATCCAGATAAATTTAATCATTGTATTTTCACAAGTGTTCTCAGTTCCCTGGAGTTTGATATTATTTGATTGCTGGTACAAAAAAGATAGACTATAAGTATATTTGTAACTGAAAAGCCAGAAAAAAAGTCCATCTGCTTTCTTCAGCCTGCAGTTAGAAAAAAAGGAGACGTGCTTCATCTGCTATTGTTGGGAAATATATGTTTTGTCATTAAAGTTGCAGGACGCACAACTACCATCTTTACAATAGCTTTGACTATTGTGTTTTCCTTTTCAAATACTGCCTTCTTTTGTCCCCCTTCTCATTCCCTCAAGCCCCAGCCCCACAGGAGGCAATGTTATTTTGTTAGCTGAAAGCTCTCTTTTGAAATTTTTAAGCTTAAGGTCATTCTGTTAACCTGAAAAAAAAAATTTATTTATTTATCTACAGGAAAGAGACATGTATGTATAGTATGTCTGTGTGTTCATGTAGATCTAGAGTGCAATCTAACCATGATGAAAGACAATATAGGATGAATTTATTTATGCCTCTTTAATACTGATTGATGTCCCAATGGAGATTTGTGATTACTTATTTTTTCACTTACGCTGAATGAAGATAAAGACTTTCACTTCTCACAACCATTGTAATTTATTTTTTTTAGAGGATGATGGTAAAGAAACCTCAATGGCTGTATGATTACAATTTTGTATGATCAGGATGTGACTTTAAACAGTAGCTACAGCTGCATGTCAGTCTCTTGTTCATCGATTCTGAAGGATTTTATGATTTTGACACATTTATTTAAGTAAGGGACAAAAGATGATGATGTTAGTTTACAAACAAGAATCATCAAGAAGAATATTCTTCAATTGAGCTAGAATATTTTGACAAAATAAACATAATTTGATTTCACCTTTATTTTTCATTTGCATTGTTAAGTATATATATAGTTGTTAAAATTATAGTTTTAATTCAGACAGAATATTATAATCTTGTGAACTCCTTAACTTACTCCTTGCTCTGCATCCAGAAAACTCTGGAAGAAGTGGTTCTTCTATTTCCAAAGAAAAATGTTTTTGAATATGAAATATTTTTTTCATTTTTTTATCAGACCTACTACTGAGTCACAGAAAACCAGAACAGATTTTTATACAGACTGAGATTGGTGACCATGCATTTGCTGAAATATAATGACTAATTTTCAGGAACAGATAAAACCATTATACTGCCTGGAACACTTTTTTATCCTGTCTGGCTTTTACTTTTTAATTACAGCATACATTATTTAATACTTTTCTGGTCTTAAGGACTATATAATATCTTCGCTTCATACAACAGTAAAAAGCCAATAATATGTAAAGTGCAAAAATTACCATAGAAATTATGTTTAGAGAGACCTTGTGATACCTGTTGTGCCAAGGAATTTGTTTCGTAACAGGATTCAAAACCATCCGAAAAGCTGTTTCTCCAGATGTGGTTGGATAAATAATGTAAAACATAGAGGCCAGAGTAGTGTGGGATCCTACCATTCAATACAACCTTTACTATGGTGGTTCAGGTGTCTGTCCTGTGAATTCGAGGCAGGCCTTTCAGCTGGAAACAGAGGCTGATCTCCATCATCACAAAGTAATCAATTTACTGAACTATTATATAAAATCTAGTTATATTGTTATTAAAACTAATGCCACCACTGGATTTTATTTTGTTTAAAGTGGTAACAACTCTGCCACCTCATGACTGTGTTGTATTTGTTGAGTGTGTTGGAGTATGGTCTCTGCTCTATTCTTAGTGCTGACCTGATGGCAATTAACACTAAAAATGAGGTAAAGTTGGAAAACTAAAGTATGTGTTTAATTAAGGTTAAATGATGTATTTATTAACGCAGCATACTTGAAGTTCAGTCAGTTGCCCATCTTCTGCTTGACATCAGATATCATTATCTAGGTATTATTTTAAATTGTCTTTTAAATTGTATTTGAATATACTTCACCTGCATGGAACAGGAGGTCACATGATTGTGTTAGGTAAGTGTGGTTGTATGGGAATTAAACTGTCTGGGAGAAAAAGCCTTAGGAAGTAAATAGCGTTTCAGAGATTTACATACATAACTAGAGGTATTCCACAAGATCCTGTTCTGGGTCTAACCAGGTCAGGTAAATGCTGTAGGTGTAGGTAATCCTACCTTCAGACAGTCTGATCTCTTGGAGTGTTTCCAGCCCATGTTTCCAGAGGCATAATGAGAATCCTGTCCGCAGCCTGAGATTTCGTTTTATATCTTTATCTCTCTTTGCCAATAGCCTGAGGTTGCCCTTGAATCATCATGCTTTAACTGTTTTAAATTTTGTTGTTTCATTATTACAGCAGGAAGAAGAAATTTAATGTCTTTATGCCATGCCGATGTTTGGGTTTTTCCCACCTGTTTTCCTTTGTTCTCTCTACTGCTTTATTCACTTCTGTGGGAATGTCTGTTGCATTGGAAGGTGGGAGTTACTGTTGGCTCATCTTTCGTCTTTGTTTTGGATAAGTTCCACTGCTGTGACATTTGTCTTTTCCATGAGGCTGTGGGCTTTGGGACACAGTGGAAGCATATATTCTTTGACTTAGAACTGATAAGAGCCAGTAAGAGGGGGTAAGCCTATTTGACTATGTCTGTAAAGACTTTTTGTAAAAAGGACTAGTTACTAGTTGTAAGATCTTTTTCAGTAGTTCAGTATTCATTTAACACTGTCTTCCATTCATTTCTCTCTTTAGCTGCTAAACTAGTGCTGAAATGCAGTAACTAAAGATTAATACTTTTCTAATTAATAAAATGGAAGCTGTTCATGAAGATAGCAGCATGAAAGCTTTGGGGAAAATACACTGTCCTTATTTCTCCACAGTAAGCAATTTGGTATTGATAGGCATTTAATGTGAAAGGCTAAATTTTGTCACAATCATTACTTCGTAATTCATCAGTTTTCTAATAAATAAAATAACATAAAATAAAATCAAATCTGTGTGGTTTGATCTTGTGGAAATGGATATGAATAAACTGAATACATTCATCAGTATTTTCATGGAAGTAACTAAGAAGGTTGTCTTAGCTCATTGGAGAGAGACATTGGAGAGAATCATAACATCTAGTTTTAATATTTCCTGATTCAAATGATTAAACAAAGTCTAACCCCCAAATAATGACATTCTAGTCTAATAATGGACTTAAATTCAGTGTCACAAGACTGCAAGATGAAAAAAGCTAATATCACAAGCAGTACAGTTAAATTGCAAGACCAGGCAACAAAGACTTGCTTCAGTTTTTATGCGATAATGGGTAATGCAATCTATGCCCTTGTCTTCACTAAGTAGGACAAAGACATTCACATCTTACACAACCCATTGATAAGTTCTTAAGAAATCTTGCTTCAAATGGCGTTCTATATTTGTTCATTAATTGCACTATACTGCTACCTGAAATACTCTATTTGAAGTTGGAAGTCACATTGTTTCAGATGCAGCAGGAGTCTGCCCAAGGTTGTTGACTACTGGAGAGGCAAATGGAGGGCATCCTATTAGCCAAATTAGTTTACTGTAAAGGAGCTTTTCAATACATCCAAACCTTTCTCCTAATATGATATTTCTATTTATATGCAGAATTACAAGCTAGTCTGTATGTATTTGGTCTATTAAAAATTACTAATTATAGGCCAAACTAAATAAAACAAGCATAATTATAAAGCAGTACAGAACAATTAACAGAAAACATATCCCAGTGTACCAGCAGCTGAAATACATGCTTCCTGATAATTTTACTAGTAGAATCAATGGAATGGCACAGATAAGGCTAACTGCCTCTCAGTGGAAATAGAGAAATTCTGTACTAATTGTATGCATATGTTTAATAAGGAATAACAAACACAAGGTCAGGTTTTGGCAACCACTCTGAAGGAGCAGTGCCAGTAATTTACTCTTGTTAGAGATTGTTTTTTTTTTCCACCAATATTCTGCTCCACTAGCATATCAGAAAAATGTAGACTTCTGTTGTTCTAGTCTAATAACAAATGAAAAAAAAGAAATATAACTGTAGCTGTTCACTTATTTTTAAGCCAGGAACTACTGTGGTTTTCATCAGAGAAAAAGATAGAGGGAAAAGTAGGTGTCATTCTGTAGGCAAAAGAGTTTTGTTAAGTTAGTCTATCTAACACACAGTGAATCTATTGCACTTCAGACTTTACAAAATGAATTGTTATTTTTTGTAACTATTCAAATAGTATAGGCTCCATTTTGTATGCATACATCCATAAATTTTATCTTAGATTTTTGCTGAATGTTTGCTTTTTTGTAATGTATGCACTGAGTTTGCTTTTATTAATATTTCATATCACAAGTGAACTTAGACTATTTGTGTTTATTTTGCACTGCTTGCCAAGTTTTTGAACAACAAATATAAGACCCCAACATATACATGTCTGTTCTGAGAAAGGAAACGTGTGTTTATGATTTTGAAAGTAGCCATAGGGAATTTTCTAAATAATGCTAAGTTTGTAATTAAAAAGATAAGGAATAGCTTATATGCATCATGGAGAAAAGCTGCAAGATTTAGAGACTGCCTCGTTGGCAGTGGCCATCTACTTTCCTTTTCCTGGGACAAGTCAAACTCCTCTTCCAGCCATCAATGGCGCATTCACAATGCCTTAGGAGCAGCAGTGTAGATTTCCAAGTTACAGAGCTTGAAATTACTTTTCATCCCTACTATTATGTTGTTATATTGTAGCCTACTATTACCCCAGATACATTTCAATAGAAATTCTCTTTACACATGGAGTAATTTATGGGTTCTCTATTGTTTCCTGGAGTAAATGTAGCTGATTCTAGAAATGCTAATTTCCTCACTTATAAATGATTCCAGAAATGCTCGTTTCCTTATTTAATGCCTGATTGTGCTTGTTTACACTACAGTGCAAGTTTGGATTTACCAGAACACACAAATAAGAGACAAGATGGGACCCACTGCTTTTTGAAGAGCAGTCTTGTTACAGTGTAAGGAAGTCTGCTTGCTTAACAATTCCGACACAGACATTAGTGGATTTTTTTCTCTAGATTAATAATAAGCAGTCAAAAGTGATTTTCCCTGTTGACTATTTACATGGCATTTCCCCAAATTTATTGAGTAGAAACTATTTGCTGGATTATTTCTAAAAACAATTATTCATTTGCTGGAACAGAAAGTAGAGCTGGTCTTCATTTTAACTGAAAAAAAATGTATCATGCGCTCTTGTGTTTCCTGGCCAGAAAAAAATCAGTCATATTTCTGGTACAAGAATTCCCAGCTATAAATAACAATTCTGTTTTCTAATGGTTTCTAGTACAAATTTAAAATAGCATGCTTTGGCAAATTATTCCTGCAATACAAAGAGATGGCAGTGGACAGAAGTGAAATGGATTTCACAGAAAAGCAACATTACTAGTTCCTGAAATTATTTGTCAGTATTCACTGGCTTATAGACATAATGTTCTTCCTGTAGCTATTCATTTCTATTTGTCTTTTCAATCCCTGTCACACCACATAACATAGTAACTTTGCTAGCCTTATCAGAACCACTTTTTAAAAAAATGTAAACTGCTTCCAATGTTCCTGCTCTGATGCTTCATTCCCAAGGCACTCTATGAGAAGGGTAATTAGAGGGATGCAATCATTATCCATGCTTCTCTTACTCCAGCATCATACGCTGAAAGCATGTAGGCTGTGGTGCTAGGAGGTTATTGAAAGGATGTCACAAGGCTGTCAGGGGAAGAAAAGGCAATCATAAGGTGCTGAAGAGTACTAGCACGACTTGAAAACACCCAGACTTTCAGGAACAGGATATTTCCCATATTTATTATGTCTTGACTCCATTTTCCTAGCAGATTTTATTTTCTTTCTAACTTGTTTACATAAAGAAAGAAGAAATCTGACTCTTTACCTACTGTGTTAAACTTCATGTTTTATTGCTGCCTCATCATTCAGGCTAACCTTTGATTGAAAGTCTATTCTGGACATGTATTCTGCCGTATTTAAATTTTGCATCTTGAATTCTCTGGAGCAGGGACTGTTTTCTTTTGCTGCCTGTAAAATACCAGCACAGTTGTGTACTTCTGTTCAGTTGGGGTTTTCAGGGACTGCCATAATATAATTAATAACTGCTGTGAATAACTTGATCTGCATTCCAATAGCTCACTTGCTGAGCTGTCACTGTAACCTCAAAGGTTAGTAGTTATTACTATTTATTTTCTGTTTGTCTTAGTCTCTAGAGGTTCAAGCTAAGATCAAAGTAATACGGATTAAATGCATCTGATAAAATATACATATCTTGTTCTGGAAAACCTTCAGCTTTATGTCCCTTGTCACAGTTCAAGAACACCTTGTCAAGGACATCTGCTTAAATTTTATTATTTCTGAAAGAAATATAATGAAGCTGCTATATGAAATAGAAAATGTGGGCAGTATAATCACTAAGTTGAATTTTTCATTAAGACTTGCATAGTTAATTATTTTCCTGTGTTTCAAATAGCAATCTAGTGTTATGTTTAGCAAGTCTGACTCTTCTAGCTATAAGTAATAGAGAAAATATGTTAGAAAGCAACTCCTGCTGAGCGTTGAGTATTCTGTTTTCAGTTTAGGCAAAAATATCTATTTAAGGTGCAAGAAAGCCATAGGTTGTACCACAGCACAGTGATCTTAACTTGGTTTTCATTTTGATATTTATTTCTTTCTCAGTATCTTCCAAGCTGTGATTTACTTCTTTGACCAAAGCTGATGATTAAGCTGTTTTTCATGTGGGACTATCATCACCCAAGATCTTGTTCTTTATGTAACAGCTCAGTACTCATCATCTCTAGTATGAACTCAAGAGTTTTTTTAGCTTTGTGTTTCATTCTACAATTAAATAGAAATTCTTTTGTCTTTTGAATGCTTGTTTTTATGTCTTTCTGTAATTATTCTCAACTAATCCTTGTCCTTGTTACCTTGACTAAGTATTATCAGCAAACATTCTTACCCCACTTTCAGATTGTTAATGGTTGGACTCAATGACCTGGTGGGTCTCTTCCAACCTGGTTGTTCTATGATTCTATGACCAGCACAGTCCCAGCAGGGGCAGTGACTCCTCTCTACATTGAGAACTGAGCATTCTCACAGTGAGCTGGTGTGGTGGACAGCCCAATCTAGGCCCAGGGACTGTGCTTAAAATTATTCATATGAATTCATCCCACACAGCTTCAAGGCACTGAAACAAAAGCTGGACATGCATCTTACGCATTGGGTTACCTAGACGCTCAGTTTGGACTTGATCATGTGAAAACTTGTGTTTTGTTAAGATGAGACCATATTTCACTTTGGAAAACAGTGCTCGGTGTTAAAAGTAGCATGTAAATTGTCATCTTGTTTTTCATACCAGTATGCTTTTTTTTCCTGTTAAATGATGTTGAACATAAAAACTGCAGAAATAAACTATAGTAGAATTGAGCACATGCATATCAGTTTGCAAAAGCAGATCTTCAGTGTTGCTTAATTTTGATCTTATCTATTCAATACACATTTAGATTTAGCCAATAGCAGCTAGAATTAAGTTGTTGTTTTATCTTCTTTCGACATTGCCTTAGGGTTTATGAAGAACATAATACTGTAGTTACATATGCCTTGATGTTTTAGAAGACAAGCCATTAATGGCATACTTATGAAAATGCATTTTAAACCACAACCAATATTTTTACAGGACAAGTAG
This sequence comes from Piaya cayana, assembly GCA_013389865.1. Classification (NCBI taxonomy): domain Eukaryota; kingdom Metazoa; phylum Chordata; class Aves; order Cuculiformes; family Coccyzidae; genus Piaya; species Piaya cayana. The sequence continues at coordinate 32,695 of WAAB01001024.1, read as the reverse complement.
AGATTTGTTTAATCTGCCCTATTTTTAAAGTGATATTGCCATGTGACATTGGGTATTACTGGTGGAGAAGTAGGTAAACACATTAGAGTAATTAACCTTCCTGGAAAAAGAGAGCTTCTGAAACTTAAACATACTGTTCTAAAAAATAGTCACTGTTGAATTATCAACATCTGCTGGATAAAGACTAATGATCTAATTATGATTTCTTTTAAGAATATTAGACTGTTTCATTTGGAAGCAAATGAATTGAACTCAAATGAAATCAAGGGAGCGGAGTCAGTCTTTTTACACCAGCACTGACTGTGGAACATTTTTTCCTTATAATTTACTCAATTATGAAGCAATAAGATGCCAAGAACTGAGAATCAGAACTCAGTTTCAGACCTTTTAGCAAACAAGGACATTGTGCAGCTGTTTAAGTTATGATACTGCATGTGTGAATTTTCTGCTTTTTTATTCAATATAATAATGTAGCATTTTACTGCTTTTCTGAGTCAAGAGTTCCTTGACATGCAGTGGTTTACATTTTCAAATGTTTTCCTGGTCAAAAGTTTTTTGAAACCATCATACTGATGACCTAGCTGAAGTCTTGTTATAGTATTTTAACATACCATTGCAAAGCATTTAAAATCACTTGCTTTTCTCTGCCCCTAAACTTTATCCCTTCATTAATTTCCCCTTTTTCTAAGGCTAAAAATACTTAAAACTCTCTTACTGCTTTTGTAATTGTTTCAGTGTCACTGTTCTGCAAATTGGTTGATTTGAAGCAAAGTCCTTGATACCTATCAGAAGAAGAAATATTGTTCTGTATATCAGTATATTTTATTTGGAATGTGATGCTGTAACAAGCATTTAAATAATTAGAAAGAAGCATTTACCTCTGGGGGTTTTTTGTGCATGCTTTATTTTACTTGGGAGATGCCAGTCAAACAGATTTTAAAGTATTCTCTCTTAGCACACTATCCAGTTCCTTAGAAAGTTGCATATATTTTGAAGCAATTTTCCAGCTTTAGTGTCTCATTAACATGCATATTTATGAAGGCAAAGTTAACTCCTGATGAAAACTGAACTTTAAACTTGCTGATGTGATGACACTGCTGTGTATCTGGGTGTAAGTACCATCTTTGGTTAAAATTGTGCCTGTAAAAACACACAAGCAAGACACCTACTTTTTGAAATGCAAGAATATTAATTGCTAAAATTGCTAGTATTTAGTGGGGTCATCTTGGGTTTCTTTCATCTTGGAAAGACCTGACAAAATATGCCATCGTGAAACTGAAAGTTACACAAAGTATACACATTCTCCTTCCTTATCTCAGATTTAAGTGGAAAATAAAAGGACTTGATAAATTATAATTGTCAAGTCTTCCTTCCCAATCATATGGCTAGAGTCTTTGTTCATATTTTACATACATATAATATATATAAGTAGATGAATGAAAGTTTTGATCATACTTGCTTTGGTTCTGTCAAATAAATGACAAAATGCAATAATTAAATGGAAATCATTTCATTTGGGGCTACAAGACTTACAAATACAGTAATGCATGATGAAGTTCCTAAATATGAACTCATATGTTTCTCAGCGGTTTGTTAAGGATGTTACAGTTAGATCTTCCAGATGGTGATTACAGCTGACTCTTTTTGGTAATGAATTGTTACTATACTTTTGACCTGACTTTCGCTTTAGCTCTGTTACCATGGAGAAAATATATGAGAAAATTAAACAACACTTCAGATGTGTATTGAAGTAATTTTGTCATTCATTGCTCAAAAAATATTTCAAGAACTTTTTATCAAAGAGAGGACGTGGATGGAGTTTTTCTAGAGTATGTGCAGGAAAAAATCTTTTATATTCCCAGTTCAATCATAGTACTAAGAAAAATTTTGAATCCAATCCAATTCAAGATGTCACTGTAAAGGTATGGCAGACCATTCCTCTCTGGCTGTCTAGCACTTCGCCATTAGAACATGATCTTGGAGACACACAGTGACTGCTACAGAGTCATTTTCCTGCCGAGTCTCGTAACAGGTGGTACATTCTGAATAGTTAACATACAAGTAAAGGATGCAAGGAATAAAGGATGCATCTCCTCAATGCGTTCGTTGCAGTAAACAACCATGAAAACAAATCCTCAATCAATCCTGCTGTATCTTGCTGGTCAGGTTTGTCTCCCAACCCACAGCTGAGGGCATCAGCTGGCACTAATAACTTTAAGAAGCATATTATTTGTAAAAGAGGTTAATCGAGCACAAAGTTTGTACTGTTTTACTCTTGGCACTTGCTTTATCTGCTCATAGGAATAAATATTTGCTCTCCCCATTTATTGATCTTTGCTTCACCACTCTCTGAAAACATCTTCCTTTTCAGTTCAGTCTGTTCATAAGCTATGGTTTCACCTCTAATATTTTTAGTTACCAGTATTGATTCAATTCTGATCTTTCATTTGCTGAATATGTTCATCTTGAAATGTGGTGCTTCTCTGTTGACAGTCTTCATGCATTGCAAGATGTGCTTAAACTTCCCCCTCAGTTGTGTAATTCTGCCATTGAGAAGACACAGGTTAGTGCAATGATACCTGTTTTTCCTCTGGTATTGCTCTGAGAAGTCCTCATTGGGTACTGCTTGCCTCTACAGAAATGACCCTGAAGGACAGCAAGCTGTCACAGCAACAACCATGGGGCTGGCAACAGTGAAAGCCAGTAACATCCAGCACTGGAGGAGCAGGGACACAACTAGGTGATGGAGAGAAGTAGTCCTTCTCCTCTATTTGACACTTGTGAGAGTTAATGTGAGGTACTGGGTCCAATTTTGGGCTCCCCAGTACCAGACAGAAATTGACATACCCAGAGTAAAAGAAAACTATGGCTGTCACGATCCTTGAAGAGCTGCAGCACAAAACGTACAAGAAGCCACTGAAAGCATAGGACTCATTTAAGGCTTTGATGGAGGTTATTACTTGTTATGACTGCCTGACAATGTTTGGGAATATGGATCTAGACCTTCTCAGTGGCTCCAAATAAGAGGAGGTTTAGTTGACACAAATTGCAATAACAAACTTGGATTATATATTAAGATACAGCTATTTATGTACCACGAGACTGGCAAAAGATTGGAATAGGTACCTAAGGAACTTAGGAATTTGTGGCATTTCCACCTCTGGAGGCATTCAGAACTTCACTGGATGTTGAACTGAGCAATCTGATGGAAGGTGGACTTTCTTTAAGCAAGGCATTTGAACAGATGGCCTCTAGAGGTGCCTTTCAATTGGTGTGATTTTATCACCTCTATTTTTCTAGTTTGTTTTTCATTTATATGCCATCAGTACCTTCCCACGGTTTCTTCTATTTACTGTTTTAATATACAGTTAACTTTGTCCTTGCAAAACACTTGCTCATATATCTTTGGCCAATTTAAAATTAAAAAAAAAAATTGTTCTGTCATATTGATAGCAATTTATCTTCACTAACAAAAGAGACAACATTTTAGCAGATGATGTAATTTGTCCCTGCTTGCAAATTCACAAAGCAACATTACTTATTCCATTTCTTGCATCTTTTCATGTAAGGTGTTATTTTATGCTGTGTTTGTTGCCACAGCTGTGTATGTGGTTGTATGGCTTTGAGAAGATTCTGAAGACCTTACTCTTTTATTTGTTTTGATTCTTTAAAATGTCTGTTTATGTCAGAACACTGTCCACACATCATAAGCCTCCTGCTGCCCACTCTTTCAAAAATATGCTGGACTACTTAAGATTCTAACCAATCACAAACTCCTTTATAGCCTCAGTCTTTTTGCGTTACCTTTTAAAGAGGAATTGATCGCATCTCATTTTTATGCTGAGTGCAGTGTCTCTCAAGTGTCTTCTGTATGGATTTACATATGCCTTTTGTTTCTGAATTGATTTAGAAATACAAAAAGCATTACCTTATTCTGAAGTGGCAACTTGAGAAGTCTGTATTTCTTACCTTTACAATCCTTCTTGGTTTATTTTGTTTTCTTTTTGACACAAGGTATAATTTTTCTTTTAATGTTAAAAATCTTAAAGTTCTTTATTTAATGTAATGCTTTTAATCACTGCTTCTGGCCAGACCAGTTCTTCACTAGTCCATGCTATACAACCTATTCAAGAATTAGTCTTCTGACACTGCTTCTGTCATTTTAAATAAAATATATTTAGAAATCTGCAATAACACTTCTGGTTGACAGTGGAAGGAAATATTTAAACATCAAACCACTGTAGTGTTGAGATGGTACTGCAATTGGAGAATCAGATTTTTAAACCTGTAAAAGATGCCTGTGTATACTATATTTAGTAAAATCAGCTCAGTATTTTCTCATCTAATATGAAGTTTCCTTAATCTGAAAAGCTTTGTTTATTTCATTAAAAAGAATAAATATAGAAGAACTGTGCTGAGGAATGGCAAAATGAGTTTCGATTCTATGAGAAAAGAAAATGTGTTACCTTCCCTGAGATAAGCTTGGAGAAGGATTTTCTGTTTTTTCTCTGATATCATTGCTATATATAACTGAATTAAACAAGAAAAAGAAGAAAGAGAATGAGAGCGAGACAATAATTTTGTATTTGCTCCTGGAAAGTAAAAGTCCTGTGTTCTCAAATGACAGCTTCAGCTTGTGAGTATCGGGGTGAAATAGCACTCTTCCTAAACTCTGCTTTTCCTAAAATCCATGCTTTTAAGTCATGCCCAGGCTTACTTAGGTTCAGAAATAGTGTGTTTGGTTGAGGACTAGCAACAAAGTACCAAGTATCTGATATAAAATATCAGAAGTATCTGCTTTTAGTGGGATTTTCCAGAACTATGAAACTCCTCTTCCCTCATCCATTGTTCTAGGAAGGAGATAGTGGAGGAATTGGCACAGCAATCCACACTGTTTACCTTGTCACTTGTGACCAGTTGCTTAAAATATCCCTTTGAACTTTTAGGGATGTTTGAGATGGGCTTACATACAGTGCATAAATCATGGAGTCATGGGTCCTTCCAGTTTTACTCACTTATTCAGCTTGAAGGAAGAGTTCAATGAATTATGGGCACCTTCTGCTCTTATATTTAACTATATATTTAACTTTTTTCTACATGTCACAAACTGTCTTTTCATCAGATTTCTTCTATATAAAATATTGCTTAAGGGAAGGAGGGCTACAGCATGTGTGAAATGTCTGTATTACCATACTACCATTAAGATACCAAAGCATAGTTACACAATCTTAGTAATACCTGTTTATATTAGTAACATGTGAGAATCACCATTTAAATCTCAAATGCTTACCTTAAAATAGTAATATACTTATTGTTACATTATAAAAGATATAATTAATGAAAGGTTTTTATTCATACATTGCTGATGAACTTTACTGGACTATGTTACTTATCTGTACTCTCAAAATGAGACAGCCAAGACAGTTTGTTCCACAAAGAAGAGAAAAGAGCACATATTCAAAAAATACTAAGCATTTTACTTATTTTTCTTATGATCTTATGACCTCTAAGTTTGCATTTCAAGTAGAATTGTAAATGTGTAAAATGTGTAAAATGTCTCCTAACTGAAATGCACATTGATGTTAACAAAAGCTGAATGTTTCATTTGAATAGACCCAGAAGCAAACTGTATTGTTAACTGAAGGTTAATAAGAGCAGAAAATTGTTGGTTAGCCTAACAGTACAACTCCTGCTGCTTCCTTTTTCACTATAATGTCCTCTATCTAGACCAGAGATAGAATAAACAAGTTTGAGGAATTAGAATAATTTTGGTATGGAATGATCCCTCCTCATTTCCTGAAACCACAGAGAGAAAGGGCATGAATCAGGTTAATGGACTGAATGGGATATTCTGAAGGAAAACAGATGTAAATTAGAAAGCAAGCTAGAGTTTTATATAGTAACAATTAGCAGATCATGCATGTCCAAAATATGAAAAGTTAGTGCTAGTATTATGAATGTAAAAATTTGAAAGAAATTATATTTGCAGAAATACTGAATTTAACACTGTGTAATGTTGGCTTGAAATTTCATTAAGAATGTAATGAAAGAACTCCTAGAGTTCAGGTTAGAAGTCATTTCCTGAAAAATAAGAATAGGACTAGGTTCTCTTAAACTGAGGCCAGAGGAGACTGCGGTGTTAGTACTTCTGAGTAGTAGTCTAGTGGCTGGACATCTCATCTGGAAATGACATGATGTAACTTAAGGTATGAAGACATTCATGTTGATGGCTATGACTTCCCAAAACAGTATTCTCCCGGCTTATCGAGGATGTGGGTTTGAAGCATGGGGTGGTATCAATTCTGTCTAATGCTTAGTTTGAATTATTTTTGTTACGTTGTTAGCTTTTGGAATCCAAATCTAAACATGATGACCATCAAAATTTCTGTGCCTATAACTCTGCTGGATAGCGTAAGGAAGCAATAAATTTTGTGAAAAAAATCATTAACTTCTCTGACACAGCATTTTCTTTCTTACATAATCCTCAGTGCCAAAGTATTTAAGATCCATGTCTTCATTTACATAGCTGGGACTGATAGGAGTTGTTCTTGTTTTTCTTGTCAATTAATCCTTTCCACTGCTGTTTTTCTTTTAAATAAGATAATTCATTTTTATTTGGTTTTCATTTTGTGAACACTTAATGCCAGAAATGAGTGTACGTCAAAATGCCATGAAATTTCTTCTTTATCCTCACATCAGCGTCACTATTACAGTTAGAGCTGATCCAGAATTGAAAAGGACTAAAATCTTACGTTTTATTGCTGCAGCACACTCTTTTCCAGTGACAAGTAAAAGCAACATATTGTGCTATTAAAATCCTCAGGTGCTGCAAAATTACTCCTTTTATTGTTAAGTTCTTTGGTTAGGTAGTATGAAAAGGTGTGTTTTTAGGATATTTGAGTGCTTAAAAAGCTCTTGATGTGGTCTATGAAGGTTATTTAAAAGAAAATGCTAAGCAAAATTATTCTGAACCAAAGGTAGGCAAAACTATTAGGAAACAACTAGAAAACAGCAGAATAACTGTTAAGAGTGCTTTTTTAATCTTTGCTTTGGTATTTGCATGGGATAAAACATTTGTAGTAATTAGTAGATGAAATAGCTTTGTAAAGTACAGGTGTCTATGGTCAGGATAATACCTTTCACTAGCTTCTGTCCCCATACTGCCGCAAAATACCTCAAGCTCATTGGTAATTACTTCTTTCTGATATACAGTATTAATTTAAGCTCTTCTTATAAAAAGCTTTAAAAAAGCATCCTCTTTTGAAAATACATCCTAAATAAATAAGATAGGATTGAAAGAGTAGCTGATCCTTGCTGATCCGATACAGATGCTGAAATACGTGAAAGTAGAGGTGACTTAAAACACTATTTATTTTAAAATGTGAACTAATTTTTTAGTTCCATCCTTGACAGGGTGCCCTCTGTAATCTTTCACCTTTCATCTTTTCTGGTTTTTTTTTTGCTTGCCCATTTTAGAGGTTTCTTGGTTTCTTCATTTGTCACTGGTATTAATCTTTCTCAAGTTGGTTTGTTGCAAGAGAGACATTCTCCTGCTTTTCAAGCTTCTGAACTGCCACCCTTGTCTCTGTACAAGCCAAGCAACCTAGAAAGCCTTGTTCCCAGCTGTTCTTTCTTGTGCTATTCCCTCTGGCTGGTGCAACACATATCCATGATATGCAACTTTAGTTTCTTTGGTCAGTAAGTACAGCTGTGCTTTTACATGCATTCCAGCCATATGCTGGCACTTGATTCTTTATAGTTTGAATGTAACTTTTTCCACTAGTAGAGTCTTCTTTTAAAAAGAAAAATCCTGTATTTATGGCTTCAGGGTTTTTTTTTTAGAGCTATCAAGGATGCTGTATAAAAACTTAACAATTGCACAACTACAAAATGTCATTGAGTATTGGGAAATTCCCCCACGCCTCCTACCCAGCTTGAGGGCTGATTACTGTTTTGTAGCAGAGCACTGAAAAGACAAACAACCCTCCTCTGATTGCTGAAAGCTTTACATGCTGGATGATCTGATGGGTTTGACCTGATCATTCTGATTTTTGAATGTGTTGAAAAATTATTTGTTTCCATATATTCGTGTCTACAACAGTGAGAAAAGAGCTGTCTTTGTAATATAATAACATTTTTTGGGTAATTTGACCAAGTATGTGTATGCATGGCATGGCGTGGAAGAAGTTATACTTCGAGTGTTTCACTTGACACTGACTGACAGTTTTGTTTCATTTTTGGTCATTTTCTAGCTGGATTATAAAATACTGCTTAAAATGGAGAACAATAAATATATTTTGTGTTTAGGAACAAATATCTTAACAAACAAGGATAATTTCCCCCCCTTCTTCTCTCCTTATGCAAAACTAATTCAAAATGAGACGAAAGTATTTTGGGATACTACTTTTGTACTTATACAGCTTATCTAACTGCAGCAGAATTAAGGTAAGATTGCAATAAATCATAACTCAAAGAGGCGTGTTATGGTAAGTTAATGATTTGGTTTTATGTACTGCCTTCCACTAAAGAGTACACTTGAAGATTACTACTATAGCATATAGCATTTAAGTGTTAATCACTGCATCTGCAAGAGTGAAATCAGGAGCTGACAGAAGTGATGATTTGCTAAACAGAAGAGAATTTCCACTTCTCAGAAAGTCCCCATTGATGTCTTAGTTATAACAGACATCATCTTTCAGCTCTTTGAATAAATTCTAGAGTTCTTCAATATTCTTAAAAGAAAAACAAGTTGTGGGGTTTTTTTGTTTTGTTTTAGTTTGCTTGTTTGTTTGTTTTTAATTATGATGGGAAGTGTTCATGTGACTGTTTCATAATTCAAGACTCTTACAATGGTAAGTATGAAAGTCTAGAAGATGTATCTGAGGATATTTGAGCAAGCAGTTATAGTATGTCATAATTTCAAGGAAAATTACTTGAGATAAAAGAAAATATCATGTAGCCTGAATTGGAAATGTAACTGATTTAAGCTTTAATGAAATTTAGATTTATACAAGAATCTTGATGAAAAAAAATGCAACGCAACCCCAGCTTGCATTTAGGCTGACCCTCAAATATATTTGGAAATGAGACTCCACAACTAGGACAGATAGTCTGCTACTTTATAAGCTACTTTTGTAATAGGATCATCTCTAAAAGTAGAAAGTTTTTAAACTATGTCTTATATCTTACTTGATATGGTAATTCCATCTGTACTGGGAACTCCACTATCTAATATTCTGCTACCTTTTGATATGCTATTTCCTTGCCTTGTATTTTCAGTAATGACTTCAAGGGACAAGCGGGGCCACATTTTGATCAGTGTCTGGGCCAGTGGGGAAAGCATATTGCAGAAAAGTCAGGGTCCTATTTTAGAAAGTATTTAACAGTTTATTTTTCTAAGGTAATTATAAATGTGGTTTTCATAGTTATAAAAGTCCCCTAGTCCCTGCAAATCCATGCAACTTTCTCCATTGTCCTGTATTTTCCAGGACAGCCTAACAATGGCTTTAAGTGATCCTGCTACCTGTCCCCTGTTTGTTTATTACCAGATAATCTTTTATTTCTTCCCTTGTGTACATTTATGGTTGGACTCGATGATCCGATGGGTCTCTTCCAACCTGGTGATTCTATGATTCTATGATTTCCCTGGATTAAATGACATATCCCATGTTTCTTATTTTAAAAGCAGACTGGCTTTGGTACATTTAATACTTCCCAGGATTTTGAGAATGTACATAAAAGCTCCTTATTTTTATGCAGCGTATAATGCATATTCTGATTTTATAAGAACTAAAAAAGGTGAAACAATTTTGATTCCTTTGTCACTCAGTCTTGCTGTCATTTTATAACACATACAAAGCATAATACTAGTTGCTACATTGTCTTTTCATTTAAATAACTATTAGTTTTTGTCTAAATTGCAGTGTTGTTTTTTGATTTGGGCTCTTTTGTCCAGTGGTTATGGGTATCTGCATACACATGCACATAAATAAAAAATAACATCTTCTTGTAGCAGCTGTTTATGTTTAAAAATCTCTTCTTTATAAAGGCTTTATTGTGAAGCTAATGAGTCCTTGAACATTTCTTACTCTGTTTTGACAGAATATAATTAACTACCTAAAGTTCAAGAACTGTGAATCACTTGACATGTTCTTTATAATTCTTTTAAGAGTGTGATAGTTACAGTCAAAACTGAAGAATGCCGCTGTTTTCATCCTCACTTGAATGCCCTTGTTACACTTCTCACATCAGTTTTAAATTTGCATTCCTGTAGTGGAATTCTGATCCGGCTTGAGTCTGTTGGTATTCTGTTAATAATTTTGATGAAACCACTATGCAACTTCTTTTCTCTTGGGCCTCTATGCAGCCCCACCTGAAGCCCCTGAGGCTATTAAAATGACATCATGTTAATCACTTTTTATGGTTCTTTACACAAGGTCAGCATAAATCCAGTTGCTAAGCATGCAACTATTTAAAGATTTTTATAGCTACCTCTGTGTACAAACCCCGGAACTAGAGGAGCAATGTGAGGCTCCCATGGTCCAAGAGGAGGAGGTCAGAGCCTTGCTTGCTCAACTGGACACCCACAAGTCTATGGGCCCAGACGGGATTCACCCCAGGGTGTTGAGAGAGCTGGCGGATGTACTGGCCAAACCCC
>WAAB01001024.1:7549-21161 GCA_013389865.1 Piaya cayana | reverse complement strand
TAGGAAGAAGTTTTTTACGGAAAGGGTCATTAGGCACTGGAATATGCTGCCCAGGGAGGTGGTTGATTCGCCTTCCCTGGAGGTGTTTAAGTTACGGGTGGACGGGGTCCTGAGGGACATGGTTTAGTGTTTGATAGGAATGGTTGGACTCGATGATCCGGTGGGTCTCTTCCAACCCGGTCATTCTGTGTGATTCTGTGATTAATTGAAAAATATCTCTCAACTGATATTTAGAAAGACCTACTGATGCATCTTGAACAATCTATGCTTGGGTAAAATGCTATTCTGATGTCAAGTACTGTAGTCTAGCAATTCTATTAATGAATTTTTACAAAAATAATATTCATACTACTTCATCCTAAAGCCAAGTATTTTTTTGGATTTATTTTATGATAGCTGTCAAAAGTAGGTAATAAAAAGAAATTTTGACAAGGGAATATGTTGCATAGTTAGGACTGCCAGATTTAAGGCCTTGATCCCGTCAGGCTGAGACATACAGCTTGAGTATTTATTTGACTTATTTCAGGTCCAACCTTTTTATTTATAATACAGAAAATAAAAGCAGCATTTTACTGTTGAAGATAGGAAATTGTCATGAACTCTTCCACAAATGAAACAGATGTTTTTCTAGTGGATTTGACAGAGCTTGATATGGAAACAAACTTACTAATTTAGCTCTGACAACTGAACATGAGGAATAAAATCACAGCTCCACAGATGTTGCTAATAGTGATTTTTCTACCGTTTTCAGTGAAGTCAGATTAGAATTGTAGATTGAAAGTGCAAGTCAAACATGCACCACTTGTCAACATAAAGTTACAGATTAAAAATTTGTTCAGCCAAGATTAGTGAATGTTCACAGTCTAAATTCCTCAAAAGCTCAAAAATAACAATTCAACATAGTATGCATATTCAGTATTGTAGCTGAAGTAGCTAAAATATTTCTAAAATGAGAAACACCATAACCACACTCTCCCCCTGGCTCCAATATCTGCCCATTTTATTCCTGCATGAATCATTTATAGTTACCAGCTTTCTTCTCTAGAGGGTAGCAAAATGAAGGAGGCATCCTGTGAAGGATACAGAAGAGGGAAATTGAAAACAGCACTTTCTCCTGCCCTGTATTAGAAGAGCAGTGGCATGGTATAATGAAGTTTGTTGTCATTCTCATTCTTTCACAGTTTGCTTTTTCAAAGATAAATTATGCAAGAATTAGCAATTATGAATGCCCCGAAAAAGAAAATCCTCATTTTAGATTCCCTAAAATATGAAGTTTTGGAACAGCAGGAGTTTGGCAGATTTTTTTGACCCAATTGATCAATTTAAATCAAGGTTTAAGATAGCAGTCAAGTTTCTCAAGCTTTAAGGTTGTCATGCATAGAATTGGTTCCACAGTAGATATGTGGTGATTAGTTTGATTTACAAGAAGGCAATTGTTATTTCTAAACACTTAGTTCATATGGAATTAATAATATTTCAAGAGTATTTGTAGAAATTAATAACTAAGCGATTTGTGTTACTTGAGTATTTTGGTGAGAGTAAAATGACTCAATATTTTGAAGTCTGAAACTGTTGCACAACAGAATTATACATGATTTCATTTATTGTTGGAATTCATTCTAATCCGTATTCAACATCTATTAGGAAATGCCGTGGCTATTCTAGCAAAACACCACAATACAGAACTTTTGGCTGAGAATTTGGGGGCGTATGTGTGGATGTTTTATTATTGCGGCGTTTTTTTGTTAGTTTTGGAGTAATTTTTTGATTTTTTAGCTCGCATATTATATAGTATACTGATCACTATCCATTGAATTCTAATCTCCTGTATGCCTTCATTTTTTATGCTCTCTTCATCCTGCCTCAAACAAACAAATTCCTCGGGAGTCCAAACCTTCTTGTGTTTTACAAATAAAAATACTTCATAACCAGTAATTTCCTGACCACTTTTTTACTCCAGACTGAACCATGCTATTTTCACCTCCAAAGACATAATAAAAGGATCTGATAGTGCATCTGCTTCTATGAGAAATATGGAACTTGCAAAGGCCTTCTAACAGCTCCACAAGTTCTGGATAAATTTGAAACAAACCTAGTATTCCTATGGGGTAGAGAAGTTAGCCAAATGAAACAGCACTGACAGAAGTTGAAAAGTGAGGATGAAATACATTTGTTCCAAAGCTGAACACACGAGATGGTTGTTTAAATAAAGAAAGGGGTGGTGAGGACCACAGAAGTTTGTGTCTCAGGAGCCTGGGCTACATGAACAATTTGCATTTTTAGTTGATTACTTCTGTTATCACAAGAAAGGTACATAGCACTGCCAGTCTAAGAAATATGCCACTGTTTGACAAAAAGAAAGGATACTGTCTAGGGCCATCTGACTTTGCAGCCTGAAAAACACTACTCCAAAAATAAAAATTCAGACTAGCTGTCAGCTAGATTTCTTTGACCTAAAGAGTACATGGCCTGGCCATACGCCTCCCTGCTGATGTGAGATACTGAGCAAGCTTTTGTAGGAAGGGATAAAGCACAAAGAAGAAAAGAAGATAAGAGCTAAAAAGAAATGAAGATTATCATTTTAGCACAATGTCTGTACAACAGTGAAGAACTGAAGAGACACAGTTGGTAAAACTGAAAAAAGCTCCAAACCTTTTTGCTGACACAAGGGCCAAAAGTGTGGTTTTATGTCTGGCTAAGCTGTGTGCCGACCTATACATTGTAGTAAAGCTTCTGTAGGCTTGGGATTCTAGGTCAGCCCAAGTTCCCTAGAGAAACTGACCAACACAGAGAATCAAACCACAGAAGCTTAAAGGAAGATGAAAGTTTTAAACTTTCATTTCAGTCCAAAGTGTCTGTGCACTGCAAGAGGATCTGACTGCTGAGGAAGTCAGAAGTTTCTTTTTTTAATGCTGTAGAACAGGACAAAGAGTTACCTCTGTATGTAATGACAGGACAATTATATAAACATCTTTTTTTTCTCTCCAATTCATTTACAGAAAGGCAGGTAGTAAGTCAAGGTCAGTTTAGAAAGCAAGTACTGTTCCTATAAGGTAAGGTTATGTACTTCAAATCACCCTTTTTACTGTACACATTATTAACAATTTGGCTGAATATGTTCTCAAAGTGCTTGCATTTGTCAGCATATGGAACTACTGAGGAATTTGCCATTATATACTGATAAAAAATAAATTCCTCCTATAATCAGCTAGGACACTGAAATGGTAAATTAATTGAACTATGCTTTATATAGCTTGTGCATAAAGAGAAATACTTGTTTACAAATACTTGGGACCAGCTCAGATACTTTAATGAAGATGCCAAGGAAGCAGATAGATTTCTATATCTGAGCTTTGTTCTTTCTGCTGACAGTTGTAGACTGCAAATCAATAAGAACAATGCTTTGGAGAAATGTTAGCCTTAAATTTTTGTCTTGAAATGCAAAGACTGCACATCAGAGTTATTAATAGAGGCATGTGGCAAGATGGATGGTTTCTCCTTCTTCTGGCTGGACTGCATAGTAACAGTGAAAAAATCTGCCTTGGATCTGTGTGTCTTTCCTGAATTATTATGGTGCATGAGGGGTAGAGAGAGTACTTGATGAAAATATAGATTTCTTGCCCTAACGCTAAAAGTCTTCTCCCTTGAGGCTCAAGAGGGGAAGTACTCTGGGTAGGAGTTGTAGTTTGGAGACCCCACTTTATGGTTCTGTTTTCCTTCATCTCTTGGTGTATAGCTCTGGTGAAAAATTTAAGACCTGGTTCATTACTCTTATTTGATCTGGTAGCCTTCTGCAGAGATATGAATGAGCCTGATTAGTGAGGGTGAATTTCAAGCTAAAAGGCAAGTTCTGTGAGCAATCTAAGAACCAATCCAGAGAAGAACAGATAGCTGGGTCATGACATAATGGTTTTCAAGGGAAAATGCCTCAAGTGATTGGCTGACTTCTTGGTAAACTGCTGTAATGCCTAAAGCTTTAATGGCCATGGAAGACAAGTATATTAAGAGGGCTGTGTAATTTTAACTGTGGGTGTTTTGTGTTCTTCAGAAATACTGGAGTAAGGGACTTTTTTTTGCCTGCTTATAAAACTAACAAATTTATGTACAATGGAGTACTTGGTATGAGATACTTTGAAGCATTCTGATGTTGAGGACATAGCCATCTGGAGAAGTAAAGTGGAAAGATCATTTACTGATGCAGACTCTTTCACTATTGATTTAGATATAATAGTCTTATTTTTGAAAAGTAAAATGAAATAGAAAAATTAAAGTATATTCCTCTTTCATTTCTCTAAGGAAGACACAAAGAGAAAATAAAATTCCATTTCAGAAGAAGTCCTTATTTGTTCATTGTTCTTTCTGCTTAAAACTGTTACACATCCTTCATGGAGAGAAAGTGAGAAATGAAAACAACACAGTACTTGAAAGTTTGCAGCACTGGAATACATAGGACTAAAAAGATGCATAGCATAGCTACATTTATATGATGAACAGAAGTAAAAATGCATTGAAAAAATGATTGCAGATAAATATATCCTAAAGCAGACAGGACAGTTGGATACAGTAATACAAGCAAAGCAGCATCTTGATTTTAGAAGCAGTAGCAAAATTTTATAGCTTGTTACCTTGCCTAAAACTGAGTACATCCATGGCAGTAATAACTGATCTGTATTTCATGTTTTCTGTCTTATCTTTAACATCCCCCCTGTTATTGGAAAATGAGATAATATATCCTCCTGTACCCCATGAAAAAGTCTCATGGCAGTCAATGTGACTGCATTACTCAACATACAGAAGTATTGCCAGTACTTCAAAATTCAGGAGTTAGGTCTCTCAGAGATGATGATATTTTCCTTGAGAAAAAAAGGCCATGTTTAGATTTTGTGCCTCTGGCAGAAGTATTTTTCAAGGTTTTCCTAATCTGCATAGAAATAGAGACAGTAAAAGTGAGACACTTCCACTGTATGCTGTTAGGATATGAGGTTTAAAAGGGCAAGAACCATTAGAATTGCTATGACTTAGTGACTTCTGGCATTACAAAGATTTTTTGGAAGAAGTTCTGCATAATCAGGCCCTTAATGAGCTTGCTAAGGATCACTAGTCATATCTTGTTTTGGAAATAATCTCCATTTACTGAAGAGCAGTAAACTGCTGAAGTAGCATGTAAGTGTTGATAACATAATCAAATTTAAACTTTGAATGAAAACAAGTCTATCACCTTTTCAAAAGAAAGACTATTGTACTGAAATCCAGGGTTTGTAATATCCAGGATACTCTTATAGAACCTGGTATATCTGTTAAATCTAAATTGATGGTATTCCTTTAAGTCTCTTGTAGAATACACTAGCTATCCACAGCTGCGGTATTTCTGTTGTCTGCAAGGTAGAGTAGCAGATCTCAGAGAGACAAGAGGAATTGTGCCACAGCTGGATATAATAGAGATGTCAGGTTTAATAATTTGACATTGCAGGCTGAGAACGTGATAGATTTCACGGGTGTTATTTATAGAATCCAGGCTCAGTGACGCAGAGTTGAGAGTTTCGGACATATTTTCCTTGGCAAGCAAGTTTTCTTTTGCATAGAAAGGCTGCTAAGACTGTGAGCCTCAGGAGAGACTAATTAAATTCAGGAAGAAATGTCAAAGAAAAGGGTATTAAACTCATAATGAATGCCTTACTTGATTTGGTAATCACTTTTTCTTTCTTGCAGTCTCCATTCTGGCAATATCACCTTCTTTATGAGTTTATATGCCATCCCTTGAATAGCGTCAAATTCAGGAAGAAGCCTGGGAAAAGACAAATTTAGCAAGTCTCCACATTAACTATTGGCTGATTTATCATTTGTTTTCTGTTTGAAAGAAAAAAGGCAAGCTTTTCAGAGTAAGATTGTAGAGACTTTTGTTGCAGTTTAAATCTGTAGTGGCCAACTTTCCTAATCATCTTTGAGTTACTGAATGGTACCAAAAGAAAATGTAATTGCCAGTAATGTACACTATGGCCCAAAATTATGCCATCAGATAAAAGGAGTGTCCTTTAGCAATAAGACTTAATGTTTCTTCATTACTGAGTGTAGAAATAAATATTAATATTTTAATAAAGAAGAGTTAGGAGGACTAGTTACACTATTAAGGGAGGAGCTTTCAGTTGCTTCTTCCAATCGAAAAAAAACCAATGATTTTTAAAGCCTTGTAGGAAATATTTATGTAATTCTACCTGTTTTGGATTGTTGAGAGTCCAAAGCACTAAACTTCTACACAACACTGAACTTGACTAAAAAAGTTCAACACTGAACTCTATGTTTTCAGTCTTGCAAAGTCAATTGCAATTCCAGGTTGTGTATCATCAATTAGGATTTGTTGAACTGAGTAGGTAGAATTGAGTTATTTTTCAAAACTATGGTTGTACTGGCAGTTTGTAAACTCAGAGGAACAGCAGCTTGTCTTTGTGTTTTCAGCCAAATTTTAACTTTTATTGATCTGATCCACCTCACGTGGATTTATGTTGACCAGACTGAAATTCCAGATGCTCTTCTGGTCCAAACTGCTAAAACACAAGTATTGTGGTTTGAGTTAAAGTAGGATCAGCTTCTCACATCAGCTAAGTTTTCTCCAAGTAATTTCATTTCCTGAAAGCTAAAGGCGTGTTTTCTTAGACAGTGTTTCTGTCTAAGAGAGGCACTGGGTACCAATATATAAAAAGGCTAATTCTTGTACTAACTCCTACAGTAACTGAGACCATCCTCAAGCTAGTGGAGTGCCATAAGTCAATGTCATGAAAAAGCAGCTCACACCTGCAGGGGGGAGCAGACAGGACAGGTGACCCCAAACAGACCAACAGAGTATTCCATCTACATACATCATACTCCATATAAAACTGAGACATACGAGGGGCTTGCTCTCTTCTTTGGTGGTCGATGTCCAGTGAAGACCTCATCTGTCTTTTTACCCCCGATCCTGGATCTGTGTGTTCCTCAATTAAGTTCCTGAGCAGAGCTCCCTCCTAGCTTTCAACCCTTTCCCTCCTGTCTGCTCTGCAGCATTTATGGTGATGTATAGCCATCAAAGGCTAGGATAGGGGTGTGACTCCATGTATTTGCTGATTAACACACAACCCAAGAGAACTTTCTTTGTGTTAATCACAAGGCAGAATAATGGGCTCAGACCAGGAAGTCCTGTGTTAAAAAATGCGTTAAAGCCAATGTTGAAGATTGTTATGAGCAGGGAATTATGGAAGCTGGAAAACAGTCACTGTGCAGATTGCAGTGATTATAATTTAGCTGTATTTGTCTGTACACAAATGAGATTATCAGAATTCAGACCTGTATTAAACTAGTCTTCCAAAACGCTCTTGTCACTATACTGAGCAGCTCTGTGCCCTTAAATTCAGCTAAGTCTTAACAAAAACCAGAAAACTGTTCAATGACATTGTCCTGGATGCCCAGAAACCCAAGGATCCGCATTTATTCCAACCTGAATTGGTCAGAAACTATCCAGGTCAGAAGGAGATGTGAAATCAATGATACATGTATATTTCTAATAAGTATGCAAATTAAAGGAAAATGGAAAGGCATTGAATGAAAAGGTCAGGTCAGTTGTCTGGGAGCTGGTGAGAGTTAAAGAAACCAAGGTTAATAGGGCTCAACTTATTGAATATACACTGAAAATTAAGAAAATGAAAACCAAAATAACTCAGACAATTAGCAGGTTCTTAGAAGAATGTGCTCGTTGTCCAGTGCTCTGTCATATAGTTATAAAGAACTTGAAGGAAAATATTAGACTTCTGCTTATAAAACTTGGTCCTGAAACAAAACTGGTCATTTTAATCCAGCAGTAAAGAATGTAACAGATCAGGAGAGAGAGAGCACAGACTATACCCGTGCATTATGGAACTACTATCTCAGAAGCTTTAGCTGACAGTGTAGATCAGAGAGTATGCTTTGTTATAAGAACTAGTTTGAACTGCCTGTCTTGACCTCTTTTGCCTGAATTTACCCCTTTGGTTGCACCATTGTGTTTGTTAGGTCACTCTATAGAGCAGATCAGGGAGAAGATCTAAGATCAAAACCAAAGTAGATGTTTTGTCATTTTCTTAACTCAATCATTTACTGGATTCATTTTATGGCAGTCCCTACCAGCTGTCTTATAAAATACAGCAGGAATGTGTAAGTAGTGTCAAAACACCCTCCAGTTATTGTATACAGCCCAGGACAGGAAAGAATAAGAATCTTTGAGCTGTTGGCATGACTTTAGTTAATGTGCCTTTGAAATGATATATAGCTTTCCTTCAATTTTTACTTAAATAAAAACCATTATGTTCAAGAATAAACACATCTATAATATTTCTGACTTTTTTTTGTGACTCTGGTCAGAAAAGCTCAAGATCAAAAGGAAATGTGAAATCAGGAATACATGAGTATTAGTGATAAGTGTGTAAAAGAAAAAAGGAAGGCATTCAATAAAAATGTTGAATCAGCTAGGAACTGATAATAAAGGCTAAAGAAATCAGGTGTGATATGATAGATGGGTGTTTTCTTGGTATCAGCCTTATTTGTAGGTAGTTACATCATCTCTAATTTTTGTCTTACCCTATTATTTATAAACCAGATTTCTTTCAGGGCTGTGTGATCAGTCTCTCATTTCTTTATTATCTTTTGCCTCCTTAGCCTTGGAAGCTTAGAATAATGTGATCATGAATTATTTTGTGTATATATACAGTAACATAGAAATTATTTATAAGTAGAACAATGACAAAGGCAGCAATTTGTGCAAGTCAAAAGTGCAAGGGAGCCTCAGAATAGAAACATGACGCCACAGACCTTTTCTAGGAGTATGTGAAAGTGCTGTCAATTAGGTCTAACAAGGGAATATTTGTAAGTAACTTAGGGAAAAATTATGAACGAAATTTACATGAACTATGTATTTCACACAAAACAGGGAAAACAGTCCCACAACTCCCCCACTGTTAATCTGAATGGATTCACTGTTTTTTTTCTGGAGCTTCTGAAAACAATTTTTCTGGCACAATGCAAAGTTATATATGTTTTATACTTTTCTGGAAAGATTTGTGTATGTTATGGACACTTAGTTCTGCTCCAGTGCAAGTCAGCAAGCTGTCTCAGCAGTTTGTATTTCAGTCCAGCCTCAAAGTGGAACCAGGCTACAGCTTTCCCAACACTCTCACTGTTCAAATTTTTTACACTTTAGCTTTTTGTGCTTATGTACAGCTTGTTCTGTGTCTCAGTGAAACTTCTTCCCTGTAGAAGGAGGGAAGTATCCTTGGAACACTTGAACTTAGAATAAGAAATGATAGTGTTATAAGGAGGTTATGGTCTCAGGTTGCAGAAGATCCTGTGCCCTTTTTGGAACTACCCATTAGGGCAGGAATTCAGTGAACAGATACAGATTGATTTGCTATCATAGGTGCCTGAGTTTTCTCCCTATTTATTCATGATGCAGTTGCATTCAGCTTTTAGCCACTCCTGTAATGTGTCTTTGAGCTACAATACTTTTCTAAGTTCTTAATGTAGACCTCCAAATCAGAATTAGCAAGTCACAAGACAATTGTATTTTCTACTGCTGCTTTTCAGTGACTGCCACTTAAGTGACATTCATCCCAAAACACCTCCATAAAAGAGCAGCAGAATATGTGCTAGCTGCCAGCTTGAAGCAAAACAGCTTCACTCCTGACCCCTGTCCTTTTTCTTGGTTTACAAGGCTTGCTTATTGCAAAGGCATTAAGATTCAGTACGTTTATGGAAAACAAATGTTACAAAAAACTTACTTCAACATATAAATAAAGGCACCATAATATTCGTGTATTATGGTCAGAAGAAGAAACAATTTTGGTACAAGCATCTCCCTGGAATGGGGAGAGAGGAGTGATGAAGAATGCCTGTCAAAGTCCCTGCAGAACAAAGACATATGCAGAGAGCTGTAGTTTAGGAACAGTCCTTTAGGAGCTAACAGGAGTGGTAGGTAATTTCTATGCTGAGAGAGCTTGTATTTACAAACTTACACATGAAAGATCTTGCTGTGAGCTCATCACTGGCAGCTGTTTTCATACTTGTTCCACCTATTGTGATTGCAAAACTACCAAATCATGTGGAATCATGTTAGACTTAGATTTGCTTTGAACAGTGATACAGAGGTGTCTAAGCTGGCTTTTCCCCTGCATCCCATCATGTTTCCCATGCTCCCTGAGTAGGCACCCCTGTCAGTCAAAAGCTGTGGTAGTGCTGACTTTCGTTGATGAGTTTCATACCTGGACAGGAGCACTAAGGCTTCCCTGAGGCAGGCCTGGGAATAGCTTGGCAAGGTACCATTTGAGTTCCTCCAAGTAGCCTCCTCCCCACCAGCCCTTGTTGCTTTTTGCTTCTTTGTGCAGCTTTTGTCACATAACTTAAGAGATAAGTTTTATGACCATGCATGAGATTTGGTGCAGCATCACATAAACCTGTGTTGCTTCTACAAGTAAGCTTCTGTATATCCGTAACACAGATCAGCATTATGTGAATTCACTGGCTTAGTCAATGGTTCTGTGGAGATCTTTGCCCCTGTGAATTTATTAAGGTCTGTAAAAGAGTATATTTAAAGAACTTTAAAGAGGTCAGTCTGCATCACGGTATGTAATTTTCATGGTTTCTAAAGCACATTTGATGGTTATGATGTTTAAAAATTAATTTCATGCCTCCTGTTCCTGCAGTTCATAGAGGGGTTTTTTGTGGGGTTTTTTTTCTTGAAACTCTCTAGTTCTGTTGAATAAAGAAGCAAATTCCTTCCAGCTCAGCAAAATGCATTTGCAACCTGCTGTCCTTAAACAGCTAAAGCTGAAACATCATGAGGACTTTGCTGTCCCAGTCCCTGTCACTATTCTCTTATTCTGCAGCTACAAAGAGCATGTTGTTACATAACTAACATAATTTTTAGTGTCACAGCAGGCAGCTAGCAAAATGGAAACTGAGAACTGGGTTATTTTAGTTAGGAAATGAATATATGAGATTAATCAGATCCACTTTATTTACTAATATTTACTAATAGCAAAGTTCTGTGTTTTGAAGACCTCTGAAGAGCTGTTGGTTTTGGCAGCAAAATTGTCAACAATTGAAGTGTCACTGGTCAGGTGTCTCTGTTTCAACTGTTCTGCTGCTGTGATTTCATTTGCAGCTTACAACCTTTACCTAAGAACTCTGTGGCCAAGAGTTTTTTTGGCTATTGCTTACAAATGCTTAAAGTGGTTCTGGTAAATATTCACATGCTTGTACCTAAATAGAAATGGCCTGATTTGCAGAGGTGGGATCAATTCTAGGTCCTATTGAAATCAATGAGAACTGATGAGTGCTCAGTTCTTTTGAGAACCAGGCCATTTATATATAGGTGCCTAAATACAGCACCCAATTTTGAAAAGCCAGGCTTTAAGATCATGATACTATGTTCCTCCTTTTGATATCTGGGTCCCTGCTGGAGGAAAGGATAAGAAGGGTAATGAAAAAACAATTGTAAGAAAAAGAAGACTTGCTTGAGTGGCCAGGAATATTCTGTCCTGTTAGTACCCTAAGACTGTAAAAATATTTTTTAAAATCACTAAAAGAAAGTTTTCATTGGGGGTGGGTGAGAAATTTCCTTTCTTATATTCCCCCTGAAAATGTAACAGAATGGCTACTCCTGTACATCACTCTCTGGGAATTATATCTCTAAAAATAATTAAATTCAGCTGGAAGGTAAACATACCTAAAAACCCACTTGCTTCCAGGAAATATCTCTGTACACATTTATTTTTTCCTTCTCATTTCCAACAGAAAAATGGATGCTGACATGCATTTGTGTACAAACATTCACTTACTGATGTTCCTACTTTCCACAATATCGTGAAAGCAACTTGCCTTTAAAAACAGTTCTATTTTCAACCAAATTTTACAGAATTCATAGTGGTTTTCCCTTTTTACCTCAATACGGTGCAAACTAGAAAAAAATTATGAGTTGTTATCACTGTAAATGCTATGCCAGATAATATGGTCAAAGGCTTTTGTGAAGCTCACAGCATCCTGTGGAACTCATTTCAGCTATTCCATTAGTGTCCTGAGGAAAGCATTCATAGCCTTCAGGACAGATTTTACTCATGGTTACACAACTGTATGAAACTGCCTATAGCTAATTCAAGAAATTGGATACAAGCGGAAGCATTAGAAACAATTATTTTTCATGTCATGATCATAAGATTACAAAAAGAAACAATTTGGAGTTTATGTCAGTATTATAACCCTCCCAGATTCTGCATTTCTGAGCATTTCAGGGCAATCATGAGGGTGACTGAATTGCATTTTTCAGGCTGTAGTTAGGGAAATGGTGTTTTTTATTAACTAATTTTCCTGTGGCTTTGTTTCATGTGTATCTTCCTACATCTAACAAGGTGTAATCTCTGAACCTCTTCTGGGTGAGGAATTCTTTATGGATTTGCTAGTATCTGAAAATGCTTGACCTGACTTTGTGGCTGCCTTCTTGGATGAGGAGGAGAGATGGAAGAGGGAAGTTGAACTCTCTTCTCTTTCCAGCTAGCTATCCTTAGGAAGGGGATATGCTAAAACCTGCCCTTTTGTTCCCTTCATTTAAAAGTGCCATGACAAAAGGGCACTTAGGGATACACATGAGAAAACTACTCCATTTTTTTTTCTCCCTAAGAAATCAAGTTAAAATGAAATTTTATTAATAAATCTTTCCTGAGCAGAATTAGTACTAGCTATTTAAACTTATCCTACCTGTGGGTCAGGTTAGTATGAGCTTAATTGTAACAGTGATGATAGATGATTTAATTAGTCTCTTAAGTGCACTCAGAGTTGAATCAAAACGTTTACTCTGTTTAAACTGCCCTCTGAAGTAGGGCCTAGAAGACAACATTGAGGTTCACCTTAGATTAAGGTGACAAATATTGTGCATTTGTTAGTGATTATGTCATGTTCAGTAATGTAAATGCATTTAAACCATTTCATCCCTTTACTGGTATAAATTCATGAACTTCAATGAAGTAAATGGAAATTTTGCAGCATAGAAGAATCATAGAATCGTAGAATCATAGAATCACCAGGTTGGAAGAGACCCACCGGATCATTGAGTCCAACCATTCCTATCAAACACAAAAACATGCCCCTTAGCTCCTCGTCCACCCATGCCTTAAACACCTCCAGGGAAGGTGAATCAACCACCTCCCTGGGTAGCCAGGGACACTACCAGTGTCCAATGACCCTATCTGTAAATTTTTTTTTCCTAATGTCCAGCCTAAATCTCCCGTGGTGGAACTTGAGGCCATTCCCTCTTGTCCTGTCACCTATCACTTGGCTGGAGAACTCAGCTCCCTCCTCTCCACAACCTCCTTTCAGGTAGTTATAGAGAGGTCTCCCCTCAGCCTCCTCTTCTCCAGGCTAAACAACCCCAGCTCTTTCAGCCACTCCTCATAAGGCCTGTTCTCCAGCCCCTTCACTAGCTTTGTTGCACTTCTCTGGACTCCAGAGCCTCAAGAGGGGTCCAGAACTGAACACAGGATTCAAGCAGTAGTCTCACCAGTGCTGAGTACAGAGGGAGAATAAACCCTCTGGATCTGCTGGTCATGCCATTTCTGATACA
>WAAB01001020.1:1072-14706 GCA_013389865.1 Piaya cayana | reverse complement strand
GGATGGAGAAGTGGGGATGGGAGGTGATGGCAGGTCTGCCCGTACATCTTTGCCTTCGGGCAGGGCTAATACCATGGGAAGAAAGAGCAAGCAGGCAGTTTCTGGCAGCAGAATGTGGTTTGCCTTGAGCAAGTGAGCATGGAAATGGATTTAAAAGGGCATGTGCAGGGGGTGCTGGACATTTTGGCAGAGCTAAGCAAGGTTGGGTGGAAAAGTTTCTGACCTGGGAAGAAGGCAGGCTGGCCAGGGCTGAAGAACAGCATGTGGTTGATATTTATGAGGCAGAAATAGTAGCCCTCATCCTGTGACCTGAAAGACTTCACTACCAGCCGGTAGACTCTCCCATCTTTTGTTGCCTCAAAGCGTGAGGATTTCTGTTTATTCCCCTGGAAGGTGTTCCAGTCATTAATGGATGTGTAGCTGATGAAGCGAAGGTTCCGATATTTGTCCAGATGGACCCAGAATATGCTACTGTCCTTCTTGGTGGACTCACACTCAAGCTCCAGGCGCTCTCCCAGATGGGGATGTGAGACTTTTCTGTCACGAAACCTGACTGTCATGCTGTAGCTCTGACCCTGGATCCCAGGACAACCTGCAGGACAGAAATCCTCATGGGAACCACCTGGGGGAGACTTGTGTCCCCTCTGGAAAACCTCATTCCTTGTCCATGGGTTGTGAGGTCACATTCCAAGGGAGGACCATGGTGTCCGGATGACTTGAAATTGGAGTCCTTGCTGGGATTGTGCATGGAGAGAGCTCAGCCCTCCACCACCTGGGCTTTAATGATGAGTGCTGCCCTTCAGAAAATACATTCAGCAGCCTCCTAAACAATGTTAACCCTTCCCAGCTCATCTGAAGTGTGACTCCCTGAAAACAATGACGACTCAACTCTCCTTTACCTCCTCCACAACCTGACCAGAACCACCTCTCCATCTGGGCTCCCTTCCCGGTGTGCATGATGCTGCAGCCACCCCTCCAGCTGCCCTACGCTTGCTGAGACGCTGCTGCCTTTCCCTCTATAATTACTCAACCAACCACAATGTCAGCCTTTTGGGGTTCTTCTTTTATTTTCCCTGTAACCATTTAGCCCAATTCCTTGGATGCAGTGGAAGGGGTTTTCTTGCCCTCCCGGTGTCAGTGATCCACAACCCTGTGTCCATACTCACAGAGCCCCAGAGCCAGCAGAAGGAGCAGCCCAGGAGACCCAACCATCTTCTCCTGGGGGTGGCAGTCCTTGGGGCGATGTGGCAGAGCAGAGTCGATCTTTCTAGCTTGAGTTGGGAGGCTGTGTCAATCTATGGAGAGGATGTGATGTCATCCGGACCCTCTTGGGTAAAGAGAAGGTACTTGGCACCTGTGTCAAAATATTAAAAATAAAGGATTTGTGAGGAAATTCTGTTCCACTGAAGGATTTAGAGTCATTACTTAACACAAAGTATTGCTGTGCACACTCCAGGGGTCTCCTGTGGATGGCAGAGCACACCGCATTTTATTAAACACCATGGTAATATGTCCATACATATTTGTTATCTTTGAGTGTGTGCATTGCTGACATGCAGCTGACTTCTTCAGGAGTTCAATTGTTCTCTAATTAATCATAAGTAAACAACCTTAGTTACTCTTTGTTTTGATAAAATCTGCTCTATTTCAGGTAGACATAATTGGCCTCACAGCCTCATGAAAGTATGAATTTCACACATCACAGCAGGCCTGGGCAGCAGCCACAATAGCAACGGCATCAAAGTCAGCAGCACTTGGCTTCTGACAGACCCAGGAAAAAGGAGCTTCCTTTGCAAAGGAGTGATGGAGAAACACCTCACCCAGAAAGAACAATCAACAGGAAAGCCAAGAAGTGCAAACCAAAGGAATAAACAATAAAGCAGCCCAGTGCCTCACAGTCTGGTGAAGCTGTTGCTATTGTGTGTGCAAAGCACCAGGAAGCACCACCCAGGCCCGTGTGCAAGTGGTCACCCGCAGGCAGCAGCAAGGACCCTCTCTGGTGAGGCACACAAGGGCTTTTTGGCCAGGGCGGAAGCTCCTGTGGTTACAGAAGAAAAGCACAAGATGTTGAAACAAATAAAAAATGCAAAGCCCTGTAGTCTGGGACTTTCTCAGTGGGTTTCAGATCATGGACCACCTGCCTTACATGTGGCTTTTGCAGAGCAATAGCAGAGGAGAATTGCAAAGAGAACAATCAAACACCTGAAGAACACACCTGCACATCAGCAATGCACATGCTCAAAGATAACAAATATACATGCAAATATTACCGTGCTGTTTCATGAAATATGGTGTGTTCTGCCATCCACAAGAGAGCCCTTGAGTGTGTGCAAGTGACAGCAGCAGAATCCCTGCCAACAAATGCAACCTGCAGCAAAAGCACAGGGCTTGTCCATGACTTCTGTGGAGCTGGAGCTGCTGCACCTCCCCACACGGCCTGAAGACAGCAGGTGGTAGTGTCTGATCCTACCTCAGGATCAATCACCATCAGTCTGAATCTCCAGGCAAGTCATTGAGGCAATATCCTTGAAGCACCAAAAAAAACCATAACAAATGACTCCAAACCCTTCACTGGAACTGAATTTCCTCACAAATCCTTTTTTTGTTTTGTCCCAGATAGCAAACACCCTCTCTTTACCCAAGAGGGTCCGGATGACATCACATCCTCTCCAAAGAGCGACACAGCCCGCCAAGGCAAGCGACAAAGATCATCATTGCTCCGCCGCATCACTCCCAAGGACGGCCACCCCCAGGAGAAGATGGTTGGGTCTCCTGGGCTGCTCCTTCTGCTGGCTCTGGGGCTCTGTGAGTATGGACACAGGGTTGTGGATCACTGACACCGGGAGGGCAAGAAAACCCCTTCCACTGCATCCAAGAATTGGGTTAAATGGTTACAGGGAAAATAAAAGAAGAAACCCAAAAGGCTGACATGGTGGTTGGTTGAGTAATTATAGAGGGAAAGGTGGTAGCGTCTCAGCAAGCGTAGGGCAGCTGGAGGGGTGGCTGCAGCCTCATGCACACTGGGAAGGGAGCCCAGATGGAGAGGTGGTTCTGGTCAGGTTGTGGAGGAGGTAAAGGAGAGTTGAGTCGTCATTGTTTTCAGGGAGTCACAATTCAAACAAGCTGGGAAGGGGTAACATTGTTTAGGAGGTTGCTGAATGTATTTTCTGAAGGGCAGCATCCATCATTAAAGCCCAGGTGGTGGAGGGCTGAGCTCTCTCCAGGCACAATCCCAGCAAGGTCTCCAATTTCAAGTCATCTGGACGCCATGGTCCTCCCTGAGAATGTGACCTCACAACCCATGGACAAGGAATGAGGTTTTTCAGAGGGGACACAAGTCTCCCCCAGGTGGTTCCCATGAAGATTTCTGTCCTGCAGGTTGTCCTGGGATCCAGGGTCAGAGCTACAGCATGACAGTCAGGTTTCGTGACAGAAAAGTCTCACATCCACAGCTGAGACAGCGACTGGAGCTTGAGTGTGAGTCCAGCAAGGAGGACAGTGGCGCATTCTGGGTCCATCTGGACAAAAATCAGACCCTTCACTTCATCGTCTACATTTCCTACCTGCGCCGGATCACCTTCCAGGGGAATGAACAGACATCCTCACGCTTTGAGGCAACAAAAGATGGGAGAGTCTACCGGCTGGTAGTGAAGTCTTTCATGTCACAGGATGAGGGCTACTATTTCTGCCTCACAAACAGCAACCAAATGCTGTTCTTCAGCCCTGGCCAGCCTGCCTTCTTCCCAGGTCAGAAACTTCTCCACCCAACCTTGCTTAGCTCTGCCATAATGCCCAGCACCCCCTGCCCATGCCCTTTTTAGTCAAACAACTCTTCCACAAAACCGATGTCCATGACTGCTTGCTCAAGGCAAACCACATTCTGCTGCCAGAAACTGCCTGCTTGCTCTTTCTTCCCATGGGATTAGCCCTGCCCGAAGGCAAAGATGAACAGGCAGACCCAACATCACCTCCTTATCCATCTTTTCCACACCCTTCATGGCTCTGAGGGGATAAGACCAAAGCAATGTCCACCTCCCTCCGCTCCTCCCTCACCTTACACAGGTCCCCAAAGTTCTACCAGAACTTTTCGTAGCAGAAAGCAAGAACTAAGGAGCCTGTAACTCTTATTGTGCCTTGGCAAATCTTCCCTTGAGAACTCACCAGACAAAACATACGCTGTGAGGTTCTAGGGGAGTTGAGCCCTACACTGGCCACTGAAGCAGCAGTGTCCTAGCAGGGGTGGGAGAGAAGAAGGGCAGGAGATTGCTATTTAATCTTACTTTACCATATCCTCTATTCCTCCTTTTTCATTTGTAGTCATCACCACAGCAGCACCTACTACACCACGCAGCGTCTCTGAAAACACTGACTGCGTGACGACTCCGGAGCAAGGTATTCCAGCTGTAGGGAGGGAGAGGGGAAGAGCTAGGCTCTGCTCCACTCCTACCAAGGGGGCCCTGCAGGAATTTTTGGATGGGGGAGGAGAAGGAAAATTCTTACAGCTTTATCAGAGTTGCATATTTTGCTGTGTGCAGCTGGAAGGGTTAATCTCCAATGTTTCACAACAGTTAGGAAAGGTTAAGTATGACTTTAAAAGCACCAGCATGTCTTATGCCTCAGCACAGCAGGGAGAAGTGGAGGGAAAGCAGAGGCTGGGGAACAGGGACTGGTTTTAGCCTTGGCAGGAGACACAACAAAGCTTTTGGCTATGCGTCCTTTCTCAAGTCCCCAGGAAAACACTGAGAACAGCAGGACTAACAAAGGCCTGTGCTGCACTTTCAGACATCCATGGAGGGCCAGGAGAAGCCCTGTGTTTCGTGACCAGCATTGCTGACTGACCTTCACTGGGTCAGGTCCCTTGGTAGATCCCACTGCTCCACCAGAGCTGGCTGTAACACCAGCCACAGGCACCTCGTGGACCTTTCCTCTTCTTTATTCCTGCAGACACCATCAGTCAGAAAGAGCTGACTTTCTTCTGTGACATCTTCATCTGGGTTCCCTTGGCAGGCCTCTGCCTCCTGCTCCTCATCGCGCTGGTGCTCACCATCACGCTGTGTCAACGTAAGACTAACTCATAACCTCCTGGAAATATTCCTGTAGCTTGAAATTGTAGCCCTGCCCTTCAGGCGAATGGATTTTCTAGCTATTCCCTTTACGTCGATATGAAATAACCAGGACACACTCAATGCAAGAGAAGGGCCACTGTTTAAACCAATATCTATGTTCTCCTCATCAGTAGGCTTTGGCTGGGAAATAATTATCAGCTTCTACACAAGGAAGAAAAATAGGTTATAAATAGAGAAAAATTACCGGCTCTAACATGCCTAAATCAATGTATCAGAGGGTAAAAGAACCAGAAGCTGAAACATTTTCACAAAATAAGGTTAACTGGCTGCAGCACAGGGCTTGCAAATTCAAACACTGAGAGCCTCATTTCAGTTTGTGCTGTAACCAAACAAGCAAGTTAATTACACAGGTTCAGAGTCTGTTAGGGTTAAATCAATTAAGCAAAATCTCTGGGTACGCAAAAGTCCTTCGGTGAAATTTCATGTTTGAAATGTCTTCAAATTACTCCGAGCAATTAGTGAGTCCCAATGTATTTAAATTAATTTAACGTTCACTGAAATCAGTTTAACTTTCTGATACTCCCAGAAATTATACCAATTTCATTAAACCGGCTCAGCTCATTTGCCTGGAATATCAAAGTGTTTTGCTGCTGAATTAACCTAACTAGATCCTCACAGGCCCCCCAGTTGATGTGAGATGAATTTGCCAGCTGACTCAGTTTAAAAAAGTTCTATTTTTCAGCATCCTTCATCTCTGAATATACTGATCTCTATTGTATGCAGAGATAGGAAGGAATACATTAAAAAAAACCTAATGCGGCAAAATCATTCTTCTTGAGGGAAATAGCTGATGATGCAGTAGAGCTCACGGAGCTGGTCCAAATTCCCTCCCTGTGAGCTAGGATTGCCCAGTGACCTGCAGCATCATTAACCTACAAACATCACTCGATGACTTATTTCTGCCTTTTAATGCTGATGTCAATTATCAGTGCAATTAGCTGCAATTAGTTTCTGCAGCCCAAGACCTCCAGGACAGGTTTTTACCTTGTGCTAAAATGAGTGGCTGGACATTGTGTTTCTGAATCCATCCCAAAGTAACGACAAAGATGCTAAAATGGAGAAGAATCTCCTTCACCTCGGTTCCACACTACGTGGTATCATTACCACTCGCCTGTTGCAGAAATTAATTGCTGCTGGTGGATTTTCAGCAACCTGCCAAATTCGCTGGAGATAGCAAAAAAAAAAAAAATTCAGCATCAATGTTCCCAGGCTGACCTTGCTATCGTTACTCACATGAAAATTTAATTAATGAAAATACTTAAGCAGACTGCTGGGAAAACTGGGCTGCAGCACTGTTCCCTTGCACGGTTTTGGTCAAAAATAAACTTTGTTTATCGTTGTTAGTCTTAGAGACTGCAAGCTTCTAGGGGCTGCCAGCCCTCCCTTGCTGAATTGTTTCTTTACTGAGCTGACTTGGTATCTTTGAACTAAAGCATTTTCTTTTTGTTTCAGAAACTAGAAGACGAAGATGCAGATGTAAAAGGTTAGTAACTGACAGGTGTTGACTTTGTTCTCTTGAGCTTAGCAGCACTCAAGCAATAAAGCAGGCAGGTGCCAAATAACAACCTAAAAATTCTTCACCCTATATACAGTGAATGGTAGAGGACTGTGTAATGAATTAAGGGGGGAGAAAGAGATAAAATTCTCTTCTCCGTTGTTTTTGTGGTTTGAGTTTTTTAATGTTAAGCAATTCAAATCACTGAGCACTGACACTGCAGTAGATACTAAACAGAAAGAGAAGAGGTGTTTGTGGCAACATAAAAACTTTGTGCATCACCCAGCATTTACAACTAACACCATATTTCAGCATTCCCAGTGCACCACTCCAATCTGAGCCTGGGGCTGACAAGATTTCATCCCTTCTTCCCCACTCCCTGCCCCTCCCCAAACTGTTTATTTGATTTCATCACTGGACCTGCCGCCTCTGCTCATGGATTAGATGCAAGTCACTGTATCCCAAACCCCTCTCTGCAGTTTTGGACCAACACCACCATGGCTTTATGTTTCCACTTCCCCAGCAGGCACCAAGCGATGGTAGCACAGAAGCTGCTGCAGCCCTCAATGACTTTACTGAGAAACAGCAGTGCAGATATGCGTGGCTTTAGTTAACCTGCTTTCTAGGGCAGACAGGAATCATTTTTTTTATGCTTTTCCCCTGCCTCCCCAACCCACCCATCATCCTGAGTCACCAGGAAAAGCATTATCTGAATAAGAAATGCAATTTGCCGGTTTGGAACAAGAAATCCTCTTGCAAGAAATAACACATTTTGCTTCTGCAAATCGACCTCCCTGCAGCTGGTTTCACCTCGGCTGCTCTGCAGAAACCCACTCTGGCAGTTTTGCAAGCCTTGTGCTCAGTGCACCCCACTGTTTGCTGCAAGAGAGGGTTCCAGCACTAAAATCCCTCCTATTGCTCCAGACAGGCCAGAGCTGGGCTAGCGCTTGTTAAAACTGTGTTGCAAGGGAGTTTGCAGCAGTATTGTCACTCCTCTGGAGCCTTATTCTTTGCAAATCAAGACTCTTTAAATTCAGATAAATTCATATTCGTATTCCATGGGTTTTATAGTAAAAACATTAATAGATTTTTAGTTGTCCAAATTAATGTAATCACTCAGAAAGAAATAATGACTGTGAAACGCCTCCCTCCTCCTCCATTAGCAGAAAAAGGATCCTTACAATTATTTTTTTAAAGGCAGAACACATCAGAAGACATTGCCTGAATAATAACAGTTTTTAAGGGAAGAGGCATTGAGTGCCTTCTGCCCTGTGGGTGCAATCCTCCTATATCAAAGCTGCACCCACAGACCTGAATTTTCTTTAACTTGTCTGGAAAAGGGAACAGTCTGGGGTTTTTTTATGATGGATATTTTTCTATCCGGTGCTCTTCTAATCTTCACCTGGCTTTCCAAGGGCTAAATGATATCGGAGAGCTGCTCTTGCAGCCTTGTTCAGGACAATGCTTGCATTCTTCACTTATCTCAGTCCCTGTTACCAGCCCCGTGCAAGGATGTTCTGTCCCCAAGGGAAAAAAAACACACTGCGGAGATCTTCGATTCTGCAGAGATGGAGCAGTTGGTTTACAAGAGCCTCAGGCAATCATCTCACCAAGGGCAGCTTTCCTTCAACAGCACTAACATGACAGAGTCCCAGTTTAAGCACTTGTAGCATATTTAAGCTTTTATTTAGAGAGGAAATTCCTGCTGCTCTGAGCAGTTCCCGCTTATTGAAATGAAGTTCTTTGGAAGTTAATAGCGCAGTTCACTCAATTAAAGAGCGCCTTGGGATCTGGCCTGGGATTCTGGCTGGCAGGTGAAGGATTCATTTTCCACCACAAATTAATCTTCAGTGAAAATGGGTGCCAAATCTCCAACTCATTAACTCAGCACAAAACTATCGGTTGCTGGAGAGCAGTAATTTCTATCCTTCTGGGAGCACACTGGTTGCCTAGAAAATCTCCCTGTAAACTCTGCACAAAACTGGTTTGCAACAAGAAAAAGTCCTTATGATTTGCTAACAAATTCCCCATCTCCAAAAAAAATAAGCCCTAAGTTCTTCTTCCTTCATTCATTTCTGAATGAGGAGAAAGGCTTGATAAGAGGGCAGGAGTGTGCAGGTGTCAGAGGTAAATTTAAAAAGCCCTTTTTTTAAATTAGCGCAACAATTAATTAGCAGAAGAAAGTCCTTCTAGCGGCTGTCACAAGTTAAAAGATGAGTAGATCATTCACTAGCATGAAGAGGATTTATGAACATGTTGCAGCCTGCTCTTGGAGGCTCCTGGCTGTAAAACAAGGTTAAACGAGCTGATCAGCAGCCATGCATTAATGGTCATCTTGTTCCTTTCACATCACAGTAAAAAAAACCTTTTCTCTCTCTAGACCTGTGAATGGGAAACCCTACACGAAACCCACCATGCCGAGCCGACACGTATAAGGATCTGCACCTTATGGCTTCTGAATCATCTTTTGGGACCTGTCAGTAAGCCCATCTCCTACGTTATCTACAATGCTACTACGCCTCATGCACTCTACCTTGACAAATTTGAAGAGATAAGACAGAGCAGACCACAGTGAGCAAGCAGCTGCTTCAGTGAACTGCACAATTCCAGAACCCGAGATTCTTACCTTATTCCCAAGGCCAAACACCATCTCTATTCCCAATGACAGAGCTTTGTGGCTCAGGCAAAAGAAACAGCTCAACAGCCACGCTGACGCGTATCAGTGACAAGTTGATGAGAAACAAGGACATTAACTGGACCTTTGCTCAAGGTGTGTGGTATTTTTTTCTACAATGCAAACAAAAGTTGAGTTTGCCATGAAATTACTTTAAAATCAAAGCCCTCACTTCACACAGCCTCTTTTCCTGGTGGTGAGAAGGTAAATATGAATTAAAAGGCTTTGCTTTTTAGGTTTTTCGAGTCCTGGGGACTAAGATTTGCTGTTTCCCTCTTGCTATCCTTGTTCTGCTGCTAGCCCCATTTCCACCAATTTGGGCAGGATTGCTCCTGAGCAAGGAAAGTGGGATTTTCTTTCTTTCTGGAAGAAATGGTTGAGTGGTAGAAGTCTTTGTCACTTGCTTTGGTTAAGCAGGACTTTCAGCACATCCACCTCAGACACACTGATTGACTATGAGTTCTGTTATTTCAGCTCTGTAATTTGTGTAAATACTTCCTCACTACACTTGCAAATGAAGAATGGAGGAAAAAGAAATAATAATAAAACAAATATTTCTAATCAGATTCTATCACGTTTAATTTCTTTGGTTCCTAGACTTCAAAAGAGCTAAAATCCTTCATGAAGATAATAAATACGGGTTTAAGAAGTCTTGGGTAAGGGAGAAGGCAGTGTTTTACACACCAGCCTGAGCTTTAGGGGGCCAGAGTTCAACTTCCAGCCTATTACTGCCTAAAATGATCTAAAATTATTTTCCCAGGGACTTGCAAGATGGACCCTGTAACACTCTCCGTCCAGGGGGGTGCTGTGAAGGTGAATGAGATAAAGACTCTGGAAGAACTCGGGTCTTCTTGCCAAGGGGCTGATAAAAACCTGGGGAAAAAAGCATGAAAGAAAGTCTTTGCTGGTCTCCTCCTCTGCAAACAAGCTGGGAAGAAGAGAAATTGAGAGAAACAAAATTCTTCCAAGATTATTTTTTTCTGACACTTAATAAAATAAATAATTAGGGGCAAGATAAGTGTATCAAAACAATAGCAGGCACACAATGAATAACAACTACCCGTATCTACACATAGTATAAAGAAAAAATTAACTGAAAAGTCTTAACATTGAAATCTCTGTGGATTCAGAGACTTTAAGAAGCACTTAGACNACGTGCAGCTGCATTTTCACAACAATATGAAACAGATGCACTCACCAACTTGTTTCTAGGCAGACTAGGTCCAACCTTTGGCCCCATTTTAATACATTATAGTTACCTAAATCTGCCTGATCTCACCCTACAGTCAGTTCTAACCATGCAGATGAAAAGCTCGTACATTTTCTCTCTTCTGTGAGCATCAACTTTTTTATTAAATTGTTCCAGAGTCTCTTGTTGACTTAGTTTGAGCTGAAGGTTTTGACTTATAAGGCCTTAACTTATGAAGTGTTTCTGCAAAACAGTTCACAATAGGTAGAAATGTCACTTCCTCGCTGGCAGCATTCTCTATAGCTTTTTCCTTGCTGTTCTCCATCATTTTATCCTGGGTTTTCACATTGTACTACAGCTTTGGTCTACAACATGCCATGTTGCTGCAATCCAGGCCATCAGGCAATGCCCCTCCTGACCTGGTACTGAGCCCCAAATCTAAAGCCACTTCCAACACGTTGCCTCCACACTTCAGCAGAGACCTTCCCTTCTCACTCCAGCTACTTGAAATGGCTTTGTAGAAAGGTGGAACAATCTGACTGCGTGCATCTGTTGCTGTTTCCCCACATGCATTTCCTCAAAAATGCCTTTTTTTCTAGCACAGCAGTTGGATGTGGTACGTAACACTCACCAAAATTAAATGTATAGCTTTGAACATTGAACAGAAAACCTAGCAGAAGCATTTTTCTGTATTCTACTCTCCGCAGGCTATGCTATTCTTTCAAATGAAACTATTATTTCATGCTCCACAGGTTAAATATTTATTGCTTGTTCTACTGCTCTGACAGCCTACGGAGATCAACTCCGTAGTGAAAAATAAAGGATATGGGTATTTAAATTCAAAAAGCATTTCAATAAGATGAATACACACAACAAATTCTTCACTGCAGAAACTGTGGAATCCTAATGCAGGATAAACAGAGCAAAATAATAATAGAATGGTTTGGATTGGAAGGGACCAAGAAGGTCATCTAGTCCAGCCCTCCAGCAGTGAGCAGGGACACCTTCAACCAGATCAGGTTGCTTAGAGCCCCATCCAACCTGATCTTGAATGTTTCCAGAGATGGGGCATCTACCACCTTTCTGGGCANTCTCCAAGCTGAACAAGCCCAACTAATCTCAGCCTTTCTTCACAAGGGAGGTGTTCCAGGCCTCTGACCATTTGTGACCATTGGTGGCCGAGAAGGCCAAGGGCATCCTGGCTTGTATCAGAAACGGCGTGACCAGCAGGCCCAGGGAGGTTATTCTCCCTCTGTACTCAGCACTGGTGAGACCGCTCCTTGAATCCTGCTCTGGTTGCAGACAGATGCCTTGAAAGAAATCAGACTCAAAACCTCATCTTTGAAGATAACTGAAGCCTTCATTCATAAATTCAGGAACCTAGCAGGCTCTCAGAAGTTTCAGCACTGCAAAGAAGTCTTTCATCAGAGCAGTACTGCACATCCCCTCTTCAGAGGGTACGTTCCACACGCAAAGAAAGCCCAGATAAAAAATACATTCCAAGTTCTCCTGCCTGCCACCTTCTTGTCACAGCTTTTTACTGGGTATAATCAAGCTATTAAAAATACATGACTATTCACTGAACTCAATGAGCAGCTTGCAGCTTCTAACTTGCTCTAACTATCAGCTGAGTATCATCTTCAATTCTTCATCTTCATCTGCATCTTTGCATCTCTTTAAAACACAGATCCTGGTGGTCTCTGATTTTGGTGCTTAGATCTATAGATGAAGAAAGGGAAGTATCACCCAAACTGCATATGGTTTGGCTGCAAACTGTGTATAAGGAATCATAAGGAATGTTATTCCTCTGTACCATCTCAGATATCACAAGGTAGCATAAATCTATTATGGAATTAATTTTAAAAGTATATCCAACTTTCCACTTGTGGACTTTCTGTGAGATACTACACGTACACGTTAATGTGTTGTCCATCTCAGGATACTGATGGCTAAAACTTGTTCATTAATTTCTTCTTACATGAGCTTTTCTATTTATGAACCAGTGCAATTTAAATACCCCAAATACACTGGACTGAACTTCTGTGATTCAGCATTTGCTACACAAACAGCAAAATCACCTCTGCAGAAATTCAGAGGCTGAGGGAACCAGAAAAGCCAGCTTGAGGCACACACCAGAATAAGCACTTAACTCTTCTTTAGTCACTGCCTCGAGTTTCACATTGAACACCCCCAAAATGAGAAACACCTCACGGACAGACACATCCATGAGAAGTTTGCTTCAAACCACCAGATGGACTTCAACAAGGAACCCTCCAGCAGAGGTGATGACACAGCACAGACCAAGTTTCCTTTGCCAGCTCTTCATTCCATGCAGTCCGTGGAGTCATCTTCCAGTTCAGGGCAGCTGTAACCAGCACCGCATCTTGGATTTAAACCTATAACTCTAGAAGGCTTGTTAAGTTTTCCATTTACACATAGAGCTAAGGAACAATATTGTTAATAATTAGCTTTAAAAGATATGGATTTTCTTCGCAAGACAATGTTTATTTACTTCGGTACCCCTACTGATAGAAGGCAAAAGCAAAACTACATCTTTTGCACCAAAACCATAATAACCAGATGCAAACATCAGTGCAGCAGTGAGAAAGGAAGGAGCCAAGAGCAACTCAAGCCCTGCTGCAGAGGTGAAAGACTAACACAGCATCACGCAAGAAGGCAAGTAGATATCTGCAGCAAACCCAGCAAGTTTCAGAGCAATCTGGCTGAGTTTGTGTTTCAGACACAATGACCAGGCAAGACTCTGTCTTGCACTGATGAAAACAGAAGGACTTGCTGAGCCAGTGTCCAAAAAAGTAGCTCAAGGGTGCTTGTCCACACAGGAAAACATTGTTCAACTGGTTCAACAGACCTGGCAGCTTTTTGTTAATGTGGAGGAAGTTCTGGGTTTCACAGTGAGGCGACAGCACAGGGTGCAGAGGCAAAGGCTTGATGCAGCTATGGGTTAACACAAGGCAAGCACGAGTCTGAGATACAGAATGACTTCAAAGAGAAGGAATAAATTTGTTCTGAGGGTGACAGTTACCTAATGGCAGAGTTGCTCAAAACTAACAGTGGAGTAGCTCAAAACTCTCAGAAGCCAATGGGTTAAAGGCAAACAACCTATGAGTTAACATTCACAGAATCATAGAA
>WAAB01001016.1:1905-16050 GCA_013389865.1 Piaya cayana | reverse complement strand
TTTCTTCCTAACATCTCATCTAACTCTTGACTCCTCAAATTTAAAACTGCAATTTAAAGATAATCTCAAAGGTCTTGCTAAAGCTGAGGTACATTATGTCCACTGCTCTCCTCTCACCACAGAGCCAGTCATCTCATCACAGAAAGTGATCAGATCAATAAGGCACAATTTGCTTTTGGTAAATCCATGCTGGCTCTTCCCAGTCCTTGATGTGCCTGGACAAGGCTTCCAAGAGGATTTTCTCTTTACAGCCTAGTTTCCCCATAGCTGGTGCTATTGGTGTGCCAGTTCTGTCCCATCTTTGCAGGATGGAATATTCATCATCTTTTGAAACACCACATAGGAGAACACAGAGCATCCTGCATCCTAGAGAGGCTTGTTCATGACCAGTAGAAATGTGATAAGCCTGAAACACTTGATGTGCATTTAGTAATGTGAACACAGACTTCGAGAACAGCACTGAGAAGCTCTATTTCTCTGCAGTTCCATCAGCTTCCATGGATGAGCAGAGAGGACTTCCCAGAAGAAAATCTGTTACTCTAAAAGAAAATCTGGGACAGAGCCCATTTAAAACCTTAGGAACAAAGCAACTGTCCATGGAAGTACAGCTGCCCTTGAATACGCCATTTCCAGCACTGGAAATAGTAGGAGACAAGGAAAGGCACCAAATTTACATTATTCAGAGATCCAGGTTGGCCATTAAGAACCACTCTTCTCTCCAGGAGGTGACACAGCCCTGGGACAAGTTCCTGCAGAGGAAATCTTCATCCTTGGAGGTTTCCAAAATTTGGCTTGTCCAGTGTTGGTGGTCATCATGCTCCAAGCCAGAAGCAGAATTGGAGCTTCCAGCAGTCTGTTCCAGTCATCACTTCTGTGTTTCTTCACACCAGAGATCATGAGGGACATGGGTTAGTGTTTGATAGGAATGCTTGGGCTCGATGATCCGGTGGGTCTCTTCCAACCTGGTGATTCTATGATTCTATGATTCTATGATTCTATGTTCCTTGCACTGTATGTTAGTCAGAAGCTCAGTTATCCTGACAAGTGTTCACCTGCCTGGAAACAGATACAATAAACAAGACCAAACACACTGCATCCTCCTCTGAACATGAGTGATAAAGAAATTACTATTGCAAAAAATGGAATATTTATTATTTAAGCTGAAGTTGAGTAAAGTTTCATCTAAGTGATTGCATTCCTTTGACAGTTAGACAGCCCCTCTGAGAGCACGTTTTCTTTCTCTGATACCATGTTTTCTTTCAGACAGTGGGTCTTTCAGACCCTGTTCGTTCTTTGGAGATGACAGCATCTTGCGTTCAGGATGATCTGTGCTGAACAGAAATCTCTCCTTCTGTCATTGCCTCTATTTGCAGTGTTTCCCTATCTCAAAGGCAAGGTCAGGCAGAGCTGGAGCCAGCTCCAAACGAGCAAGATTTTTGACTGTTGCAAAATTCTTAATAACATTAAAATTAGGCCTTGGAAAGTAATAGGAAATGCATAAGACTTCTGGGGAAAATATCCATATGCATATAAGTGGGAAATCTATTCTGTAAGCAGCTTTTGTCTCACTGTGCGTGATTGATGGAGATCACCCCCTCGCGTTGCCCAAGCCTGCTAAAGGCTGC
This sequence comes from Piaya cayana, assembly GCA_013389865.1. Classification (NCBI taxonomy): domain Eukaryota; kingdom Metazoa; phylum Chordata; class Aves; order Cuculiformes; family Coccyzidae; genus Piaya; species Piaya cayana. Next base: position 14,425 of record WAAB01001016.1, on the reverse strand, counting down.
TTGCTTTCTAAAACTCCAAAATGAGTCATGGAGAGTTGATTTGCTGGCATTTTTGATATAATGAGAACTATTCCTGTTTGTTGTTTTAAACAAACCCCAGTCACACAGCCCAAGCTTGAGGGGCTATGGGTAGTTCTTGCACAGCATTATCACAGTCAGATCTCGTGCCTCAGTTGTTTCTCCTCATCTGTTAATTCAGGATTTTCCGGATAGTTTCATCTCCTTTTCTAGAGGTTATTTTAAACAATTTACCAAATGCAGTTATAACCTGGCAATCCTACTTTACACCCAGGTACAGCCTTAAAATATCTTAATGTCACAGAGAGATTAATATTAATTAATGCTGATAGCAGAATGGTTTCTCAACCACCTTCTTCCAGCCTTGGTATTTCTTGCTTTTCTATTTGCTGGTTTGCTACCGATCCTCCTCTCTTCTCATGACACTGCAGTGTCCATCAGCGCACTGATCCTGTGGCGGTGAGAGGTTCTCTCCTGATCACAGTGTGTGATTAAAACTCCTGTGCACAAGCCATTTAACAGGTGGCTTACATCTTCCTTCTGTGCTTGACCCAGGCGTGTGAATTTAATTCTGTTTTTAACTCTCAGCGTATGGAGGTTTCACACAGACCTCCAACCACATCTGGACCCTCTCTGGTGCTTCTGGGTGCTGGGGCCATGCAAGAAACAACACAGTTTTGAGGAACTGCTTACATGAAATGAGGTTGGCTACTGAATAATTCTGTGTGGCTAGAGAGAGGATTTGTAATTGTACAACAAGAAAAAATCCTGAGGACCAGGAGTCACCTTCCTTTCATGTCTGACTACTCTCACTCCACAAAAATTCAACAGGAACTTAGCAGGTGTTGCAGATCTTCCTGCCCAGGATATAATTCTGCTATGGTCCTTCCTCAGTCACAGTGCTTTGTGCTCTCCATCCTCTCATGAGAAATTAATATCTGCTTCTCTGATAGGAGATGCAAAAAAACAGCATGGGTGCTCCTCAGATCTACACCACCATCAGTGATGAGCTGTGATTCCAGCACATACAGATGCCTGGACCTCTGATGAGAAACAAGGCAACTCACAGTCACAGAATCACAGAATCACAGAATCACCAGGTTGGAAAAGACCCACCGGATCATCAAGTCCAAGCATTCCTATCAATCTCTAAACCATGTCCCTCAATATCTCATCAACCCACACCTTAAGCACCTCCAGGGAAGGTGACTCAACCCCTCCCTGGGCAGCCCATTCCAGTGCCTAACGACCCTTTCTGTGAAGTCGTGCACTCCTGGCTCTGTGCTCCACAATGGTCCACATGAGCCAAGAGGAGACAGTCAAGCCCTGACCTAGGAGGTATCTCAATCTCCTGAACAAAGGGCTTTGTCCACCCAGGAGAAGTTTGAAAGCAGCTGTGCAGAAGTGTGCACAGGGCAAGATCTATGCTGACAGAATCATGGAACGGTTTGCATTGAAAGGGACCTTAAAGCCCATCCAGTTCCAGCCCCCTGCCATGGATCAGATTGCTCAAAGCCCCATCCAACCTGGCCTTGAACACCTCCACAGGTGGAGTATCTGCAGCTTCTCCAGGCAGCCTGGGCCAGGACCTCATCACCCTCGCAGGAAAACATTTCTTTGTAAGATCTCACCTCCATCTCCATTCCTGCAGCTCTAAACTCTTCCCTCTCTCCCTGCATTCTCTAAGGAAGACCCTCTCTCCAGCTTTCCTGAAGCCCCTTTCTAAGCTGCTCCAAAGTCTCGCCAGAGCCTTCTCTTCTCCAGGCAAACAACCCCAATTCTCTCAGCCTGTCCTCATAGCAGAGGTTCTCCAGCCCTTGGATCATCTCTGTGGCCTCCCCCGGACTTGCTCCAATGGATTCATGTCCTTCCTGTGCTGAGGACTCCAGAACTGAAATCAGGGGTCCAGGTGAGGTCTCACCAGAGCAGAGGGGCAGAATCCTCTTCCTCACCTGCTGGTCCCAGTTCTTTGGATGCAGCCCAGGTTCGTTGGCTCTCTGCATCCAAACAGTTCTGGAAATGCTTAACACAGATGCTATCTCAGAACACATCACACCTGGTAAGGTTGGGGAACAGAGAGAGGTAAAGGGAATGCAGGAATCCCATGGCAGATCAGTAAACTAACCCAGGGTTGTCCAAGGTCATTGCACTTAGAATTGCTGAAGATGCTGCTGGCTCAGTTTGACCTGCAGGACTACTCTGGGCCCTGGGGCAGGATTTGTGTCTGCTCTTGAGCTACCGGGACTCAAACCATAGCTGAGATTATGAAAAATAATCTAAGACGTGCTAAAACAGCAGACATTGCAGGGCATGGATGGGAACAAACCAGTCATCCTGGAGGGTGGCAGCAGGAACCAGGTTTCCACCAGTGTTTGCAGGACATGGATGCTTCTGCAACATGAGCTGCAGGCAGGGCGCTTGAAAAATGTGTAAAGCTGATTTCTTTACAAAGCTTCTTTGGATCAGAAAGGAATAGAGCAGACCCATCAGGGCATGGGGATATGATTTAGTGGTGGATGGGTGCGGTCGGGCTTGATGATCTCCAAGGTCTTTTCCAACCTAACGATTCCATGTAGGGCCAAAAAGCATCTGCAGGGAGAGGACCTTTCCTCAATGCTCTCTGAATTTAAGGGCCAATCCTTCAGCATCACACAGTTGGTGTTCAGCACACCCAGTATCCTTCCTCCATCCACTGTGCTGAGGACTCTGGGATCCGTGAGGAGTCTCCAGTTGTCGTGATGTTATTTCAAATTACTGAGGTGGCTTTAAACCTGTTCTACGCGGCGCTCCTATGTGCTCCCGCGTGTGTCACCTGATAATTAAGGGGAATCTTGCCAAATACTGATGGAGTTTACCTTTGTTTGGAGGGGAAATAAGGAATACTGATTCCCCAGAAGCATCCCCTTATGTTACAGATGTATCTAAGCTCCTTTAATGCCATCCAAGCACATCCCCCTATTTTTGCTGCCCCCTGTCAGTGCAGCCACTATCAAGGAGGACCATTGTGGTAGTAATCACAGCCAGACACTCTCCCTCTTCGTGAGTCCAGAGGACAAGGAAAAAAAACCTTGTAAAGCCAGGCAGGGCTGTGCTCTGTGACCACTGAATCCGATCCTCCTACCCCAAGGGTGAGGAATTCATTTGTTTGAGCTCAAACAGCTCTTTTCAGCAAAACCCGGGCTGGATTTGAAGTCACCCAGTGTTAGAGATTCTGCAACAAGTGTTGGCGTTTTTCTTTTCCTTTGAAACTTGTGCCTTTGCATTTCGCTGGTCTGAATTCCCGCTCACCAGCCATTGTCTTGCCCTCTTCTGCTGGACAGAAAGTCTTAATCTTCCCCTTCTTCTCACTGTAACTACATAATCTCTCAGAAGTCTTTCCAATAGACCAATCAAACTGTCAACATAAGCCACTGCCTCAGCTCACTGCTATTGCTCTTTTGTCCCCTTTCCATGTTTAACATCCTATTTACAACAAGGAGGAGGCTTAAAACACTCCAGTTTCTGCAGTCGTGGCTGTGGCATCTTGTGCTCTTGACTGGATAAGACAGTGCACGCTTGGCCAGAACTCGGTGAAGGCAACAGAAGTACAAAACCATCTATAAGATGTCCAGAAGGGAAGCTGTGGGCAACCCTCAGAGCCTGGGAGCTGAGTAATCCGATTTCATAAATGTGATGCTGTCCTCTTTCCCCTTAGATGTCTTATTTAACTTTGCTGAATGTCAAAGGTGATGGTTGCGTTCTCACAGAGATATCATTGTAGATGGCTGTGACTCACAGCTACACCGGCTTCATTAAAGCACAGCGTGGCTGCTCCATGAGCCATCAGATTTTAGATAAGTCACATTTGAGATCAGGCTTTGACGTGTCACTGTCGTGCATTTTTATAGAACCATAGAATCACCAGGTTAGAAAAGACCCACCAGATCATTGAGTCCAACCATTCCCATCAAACATGTCCCTCATCCACCCGTCCCTTAAACCCCTCCAGGGAGGGGAATCAACACCCTCCCTGGGCAGCCTCTGACAGTGCCCAATCACCCTTTTCTTCTTTTCCTAATGTCTAGCCTGAACCTCCCCTGGTGGAGCTTGAGGTCATTCCCTCTCATCCTGTCCCCTGTCCCTTGGGAGAAGAGCCCAGCTCCCTCCTCTCCATAACCTCCTTTCAGGCACTTATAGAGAGCAATAAGGTCTCCCCTCAGCCTCCTCTTCTCCAGGATAAACACCCCCAGCTCTCTCAGCCATTCCTCTTGTTCTCCAGCCCCTTCCCCAGCTTCGTTGCTCTTCTCTGGACTCGCTCCAGAACCTCAACATCCTTCTTGAGGTGAGAGGAGCCTTGAGTAGATGCTCTGATACCAACACCGATATCCACAAGGGTGTCCTTTTTGAGAGCTGCAAGCCAGGCACCAACTGGAGCAGCAGTGCCCCTGGGTTGCTCCCCATGGCTTTGGTCAATGCCTTAGACCATGTTCCTGGCTTGCAGCTTAGTGCTGGCCACTTCCTCTCTCAGTTCATCCCACCTCCTCCCTGTGTACTGGGGAAAAGAGAGAGGTCACCATGGCAAGGGAGAAGTGCAGCTGGTCTATCATGGCCAGGCACTCACCACCTATATGGTCATTGCGAAAAAACCTTTGGGATCCTCCACTATCTTTTTCCTTCCCAACAGGTATTCCTGAGCTTTCCATGTACCAAATACAATTGTAGTAACTAAGAGATGAATACTGAAGTTCAGATTAGGTGTCCTAGAATCATCAAATCATGGAGTGGTTTGGGTTGGAAGAGGCCTTAAAGATCATCTATTTCCAACCTCCCTCACCCCCCTGCCTCTTCCAACCCTCTTCAACTGAGCACTTTTGGGTTGGGATGAGCACTTTTGGGTTGGGATGAGCACATGGCACACGAGAGGTGCCTGGCTGAATCTCACCTCTGCCAAAGAGATGCAATCTTGATGTCTAACGATGATGTCCCCATGACGGGACAGTAGTTCTCAGGTAGGATTATCTCCTCCTAAAGCTGCCTCCAAGCCTGCAGGCTTTGGGAACAAGGTGTTTTCCCCACTGAAGACTGTTCTGTTCTACCTACAAGCACCTGTCTGTGCTGAGCAGTGCTCAGTGTAGTTTCTCCAGCAGGTCACCAGCAAGCTCTTCACTGAGCCCAAATCTTATCATTTTTTAAACTCGNAAAGTGGTCGGTGTCCAAGAGATGTTACCAAGATGGTGAGGGATTGAGTGTGCCAGGAGAGGTGGAGGGAGCTGGGTTGGTTAAGCAGGCAGGAAAGGAGGCTGAGATGTGTCTAACAACAACTACAACTGCTTGTGGGGCAGCTGCAAGCGTAATGGAGCCAAACTCCTCCCAGTGGTATCAGATGATACGAGGGATGACAGCTAGAAGTGGAGCTTGGAAGTTTAAGTTGAACATAAGGAAATATTCCTTTTCCAGGTGTCCAGCAAAGTGTGGGGCCTCCATCCATGGCAGTTTGTGGGGTTCATCTGAAAAAATCCCCCAGGACAGTGCTGGGATAACTCTGCTCCAGAGGAGGTTGGACTACAAACTCATAAGGATCCCACCACCACCACTGCGACTGTCCACAACTATCTTAAAGGAGGTTGTAGTGAGGTGGATTTTAGTCTCTTCTCCCAAGTGACAGGATGAGAGGGAATGGCCTCAAGGTGTGCCAGGAAGGTTCAGATTGGACATTAGGAAAAAATTCTTCACCGAAAGGGCTATCAGACACCGTCAGAGGCTGCCCAGGAAGGTGGTTGAGTTTAAAAGATCGGTAGATCAAGCACTTAGGGACACAGCTTAGTAGTGTACAGGTACAGTCGGACTGGATGATCTCAAAGGTTTTTTTCAAGCAGTGGTAAGGTCTCCCCTCAGCCTCCCCATCTCCTGGCTAGACAGACACAGGTCCTTCAGCCACTCCCAGAACCCCTGGGCTCTTCCCCAGCTCCATTCGCTTCTCTGGACATGCTCCAGGCTCTCAATGTCCTTCTTGTAGTGAGGGGCTCAAAACTGAACGCAGGATTTGAGGTGTGGCCTCACCAGCACCAAGTACAGGGGAGCAATCATTTCTCTGCTCCTGGTGGCCACACTGTTCCTCATACAAGCCAATATGTCATTGGCCACCTGGGCGCAAAATATACACACGAAGCTGCAATTAACCTGAACGTGGCTGAATTTCAGCAATGCCATTTGTGTGTGCTTGGTCTTCCTGGCAGGGCCAGTGAGGCCTGTGGGTCTTGGGAGGGACAAGTGCCTCTCAGGGATTGCTACCAGGAGAGCCTAAGTTCTTTGATGTGGAAGACTTTAGGGAAATGCAAATATTGTCATCACAAACAGGTCCAGACTAAGACCAGAAGTGGCTTTGGTGGGTGAAGGTTCATTTGGATGATGAAATGGATGCAAGGCTCAGGACACGTTGGGTCCTGTTACCCAGCATCCGAATTTCAGAAAAGATTGATTTTGTTAGCTTTCCTTGTAACCTGAGCGTGGCCAACACCAAACTTATGGGATCTACTGTTCCCCCTCTCCTGGGCGTCAGGTTCACTTCTCCATTTAAACTCCATGGTAAATGGTGGATAAAAACAAGCTCCACTGGAGCACAGTTAATCCAGTTCATGTAGCGTTACTGTAGAGGACAGGTATCATGCTCCAGAAAAGCTCCGTTGGCTTCACAGAGCATTAGGGAAGGACTTCTCCAACTAGGTCAGATGAATCTGCCCTTGAGTCCCAGACAGTGCAATGCACGTGGGCTTCACTGTGTGGAGATCAGCTACACAGACAAACCTCCAAGGGCTGACCGAGGGCAAAAGGTTTGTGGTGAGATTTGTGCCACATGAACTGATTTCAACTTCATTGATTTAGTCTAATTTTTAGATACCTGTCCCATTTGGTCCTGTAGGCATGGGACGAGCTGCACTTGCCACCCACCAGCCACATCCCTGCACCCCCTCTGCCACTGTTTGGCACAGTTTTCATGTTTCATGTTGCAGCCGAGCTGCAATAAAATGGAGCAAAGCAAATCATCAGCCCTCCCTACCCAAGACCGAAGTTATTCCCCTTCCACCAGTTTGGGTTTTGCTGAGTCAGCGTTGTGGAGATTCAGCAAGTCAAATGGGTTTTTGCTTTGACCAAAAGAAATGGCAGAACAGCAAAAGTGAATTGGTGGGGAGCACTTGGCAGGGGGGATGAAGTGCTGGGAAAGGGAAGATGAGGCAGCAGGTGTGCTGCCTTCGGAGAGGGGTAGATTGTTAGACTGAATTTGCTGTGTCAGGTACCTTCTCCCCAGGTGGAAACCACCTGAGTTTGGCTCAAGAAATGTAGAACTCCTAGAGGACAAGGATCTGCTGGAGCAAGTCCAGAGGAGGCCACAGAGATGATCCAAGGGCTGGAGAACCTCCAATAGGAAGACAGGCTGAGAAAGTTGGGGTTGTTCAGCCTGGGGAAGAGAAGGCTTTGGGGAGACATTAGGGCAGCTTCCAGCACAGAAAAGGGTGGCAGGAAAGCTGGGGAGGGGCTCTTGATCAGGGATTGCAGGGAGAGGATGAGGGGGAATGGTTTGAAGCTGAAAGAGGAGAGATTGAGATGAGATCTTAGGGAGAAATGTTTTGCTGTGAGGGTGGGGAGGCCCTGGCCCAGGTTGCCCAGAGCAGTGGTGGCTGCTCCATCCCTGGAGGGGTTCAAGGCCAGGTTGGATGGGGCTTGGAGCAGCCTGGTCTGGGTAAAGATGATGCTGCTCCTGCAGGGAGGTTGGGCTATTTGACCTGTAAAGTCATTCTATGATTGTATGATCTGGTTTCTGCTGATGATTAATAGTTTTCCCAGTGTGTTATAAGAACTGCAGGGATGGCCAGGGGACATTGACAAGATGTTAGAGGGCACACGCAGGACTGATATTTGCCTCATAGCATCGTGCTGCAGTGACCTGAGCTGCTGTAGGAGGAAACACCATAGTTTAAAAGAGCGTCACTTCTATGAGATCCTTGGAGCCCTCAAGGAGTGCTGCTAGCCATGGTTCTCAAGCCATTTAGAATCATAGAAACAAGGAATGGTTTGAATTGGAAGGGACCTCAAAGCCCATGCAGTTCCACCCCTGCCAGGGGCAGGTACACCTCCCTCTGGATGCCATTGCTCCAAGCCCCATCCAGCTGGCCTTGAACCCCTCCAGGGATGGAGCAGCCACCACTGCTTTGGGAAACCTGGGCCAGGGCCTCCCCATCCTCATGATGAAGGATTTCTTCCTAATGCCTAATCTAAATCTTCCCCGTTCCAAGATAAAGCCATTCCCCTCTCCATCACTGGATTACACTGGATTCAGCGCAACCGGCAGCACCCTCTGTGCAATGCTCATACCCAGGTGCTTCTGCATGGATCTTCAGGAGTGCTGGGGGCTCCAGGGATGAAAATGTAAGCTTTTTTCTAACAATTTTGTCAAGGAAAATGTCACATTGGGGTACAGGATCCCTATAGCACATCTACATTTACATGGGAGATCCCTCAGGAGAGGCAAGGAACAGTTGCAATGCAGTTGTCCAGCTCCCATGGAGAAGTGCAACTGTATGACCTGGAGCTCTCCTGCCCAGCTGGCAGAGCTGGTGATGTCCTCGATGCAGTGGGAAAGAAGAAAAATTGCTCTTCATATTCCTCCTCTTTCAGCTGCTGGGTTTAGAGCTGGCAAACTCTCCCTTAGCAGCACATCCCAGAAATCTCCCTGCAATTAAAGCAAGAAGCTGCAACGCTGACCTCAGGCAGTCACAGCAAGCGTAGGTGCTGCCCCACTTTGGAGCGTGTTGAAGGCTGTACAGCATTTCCCACATAAAAGTCGATGTTTTCCCAGGATGAGACACGATGAAAACAGGTTGCTGTTACTCCATCTGGGCTCCCATGACTTATTAAATATCACAATGAGCTTTATGGGGTTGCAGAAGAAAGAGAAAGACGTGACCACACCAACAAGAAGGTGGTCACCTCCTGGCACTTCATTTTCCTTCTTAGTCACAAAATTGGGACATGAAACACGTGTGAGCAAACCCTATGGCTCAGCCTTCACCTTGCTCTGCACACACAGCGGAGGATGGACAACCTCTTTCCAAGAAACTACTTTCTTGCAGCAGCCAAGCAGGGCATCACCCCAGCAAAGTTTCAATCCTCCCATTCCACAGGAGGAGCAGCTCAGCCAGTTTTTTGCCTCTGGCTGGTGAAACCCACCTGGGGTGGCAGCCCATGTTGCCCTGTGGCCTCCAGTCCAGGAGGAAAGGAGGCTGAGGGGAGACCTCGTCGCTCTCTGCAGCTCCCAGAAACGAGGTTGTGGTGAGGCAGGTGCTGGCCTCTTCTCCCACGTAACAAGCAGTAGGACAAGAGAAAATGGCCTCAAGTTGCATCAAGGGAGGCTTAGACTGAATATTGGGAAAAAATTCTTCACTGCAAGAGTGGTGAAGCCCTGGCAGAGGCTGCCCAGGGCAGGGGCGGAGTCTCCATCCCTGGAGGTGTTTAGGAGTCAGGTGGATAAGGTTCTCTGGGATGGTTTAGTGCTGGTATGGTTGTACTTGATAATCTCAAACATTTTTTCAACCAAATTATTCCCTGTGATTCTATGACTGCACTGAGCAATGCAGCCTCCCATCTCCTGCAGAGAGGAATGAAGAAATGTCCTAGCAGCTTTTGCTCTCACTGGCAGGAAAGCTTTGTGAGTGTTCATCCTAAAAATATCCTTTCCATGTGTTTTTGGCACAGTTCTGATCTGGCCAAGTCCTGTTCCTTTCAAATCCTCCTGGGTCTAATTCCTCTTGCTACCGTGTCTCTTTCCAACCAGTGGTTCTGTGAGACCCCACCTGGAGTATTGTGTCCAGTGCTGGAATCTCCAACATAAGCAGGATATGGAGCTGTTGGGAAGGGTCCAGAGGAGGTCACGAAGATGATCTGAGGGCTGGAGCACCTCTGCTCTGAGGACAGTCTGAGAGGCCGTGGTTGTTCAGCCTGGAGAAGGCTCTCTTAGGAACAAAAGGAGTCACTGCCCTGACAGACGGTGTCAGGGCTCCTGGGAGAATTAAGGGATTAAGCAGAGAAAGAGAGAAGGGATTTCCCCTGTGTTTGCCACAGGCACTCACGCTCCTCGTGTTGTGCTCTCCACTCACACAAAGCCCACCTTTATGTGCACCTCTGTCTGCTCACACTTGTACATGCAGTGATGAAAGGGAGTGTCCCAGTCCAGCAGAGCTGTCTGGCTGTTACGGCTCCTGTCCTTGAGCACCCAGAATGGCTGAGTTGCTGGGAAAATGTGTCTGTCCCCTCCCGTGGGTAAAGCCGGAGCAATGGAGCCGGGGTATGAAATGACCATTTCCCTTTAGGGCTGCCCCAGGAGCAGTTTTGCCAGCAGGTAGAGAGAGGAGAACCTTCCCCTCTGTTTAGCACCAGCGAGGCCTCATCTCAAGTCCTGTGTCCACCTGCGGACTCCTCAGTACAAGAGGAACATGAACTTACCAAGTCGACACTCTTCAATATTTGCCTGTCATAGAATCACAGAATCACCAGGTTGGAAAAGACCCACTGGATCATCAAGTCCAACCATTCCCATCAATCACTAACCCATGTCCCTCAGCACTTCATCCACCCGTCCCTTAAACATCTCCAGGGAAGGTGAATCAACCCCCTCCCTGGGCAGCCTCTGACACTGCCCAATCACCCTTTCTGGGAAAAATTTTTCCTAATGTCCAGCCTGAACCTCCCCTGCTGGAGCTTGAGGCCATTCCCTCTCATCCTGTCCCCTGTCCCTTGGGAGAAGAGCCCAGCTCCCTCCTCTCCACAACCTCCTCTCAGGTAGCTGGAGAGAGCAATGACGACACTGCTAACACCCCAGCGAGGAGGTTTGATGGCCTCTCTGTGGACCATGAGGTTTCTGTGCTGGAAGCAATCAAGTGCTTCACATCTTCTCTGTCATGGAACCTCATCACAGACCCGACCACACATCCTGGAGGGAGTCTGAAGGATGGGCTGGACCCTAAGCAAGGCAGCAACTGTAGGACTGTCCTTGTTTGTGTGTAGATGCAAGCATTCCAGTGACTGAGCGAATATGTGTCTTCAAGCTTCAGTGACAATTTCTGGCCAAGTAAGCACTTTGACCCATTTATTGTACACTGGGCAATTGGTCCTTGGACCAGCAGGAAAAGGTCCTCTCAAATCTGCCCTCCAGCACATCTTGGTTTGATAGGAATGGTTGGACTCGATGACCCGGTGGGTCTTTTCCAACCTGGTGAGTCTATGATCTGCGTGACTGACAAAGGGAGCCGGAGCCTGATGTCCACTAGGGTGGAACCATGGTGGTTCAGACTTGGGACCATATCCACAGGTGTCAAGACAGCCTGGGACACATAGCATTGACCCCAGAGCAGCACCTCCTCAGCAAATGATGGTTCCCCTGCTGCTGAATTCAGTATTGGACAGGACAATTCCCATCTTGGCCATGATTCAGAAGCTCTCAAATCCATGTGTCCTGACAGCTGAGACATCCCAGGGTATTTCCCCACCTCCCAGTGTTGTTCCCCCAATAGAGTTCCCTGGGGGTCCTTCGTCAAATCCACCAGCCCCATGGGGATGTCAATGCTCCAGCCTTCAGGAAGAGTGGTTGGAAAAGCCAGTGGGAAAAGACCTGGGCTGCTGGTCAGGTGTTGCTGGGCTCTTCTCCCGCGTAACAAGGGGTGGGACGAGAGGACGTGGCCTCCAGTTGCATCAGGGAAGCGTCAATGGCATGTTAGGAAAAAATTCTTTATTGGCAGAGTAATGAAGCCCTGGGAGAGGCTACTCAGGGCAGGGGTGGAATCTCCATCCCTGGAGGGGCTCAAATAATGTGTAGCTGTGGGGACATGGTTTAGCAGGCACTGTGGGGTTGGACTGGATGAGCTGAGAGGGATCTTCCAAAATCAATGATTCTATGATTCTGTACTTGGGACAATACTGAGTGGCTCCAGGTTCTTCCGTGTAGGGGGCTGAGCCTCTCCCTCTGTGCCCACAAAGGATTAAAGACTTTCAGGTGTGAAAGGCCTCTTTGCTTTAGTCCTATTCAGTAGGAAGTCTCATGTTTTCTTTTGAAATTCCTGTTTTTCAGTACTTTGTCCCCCTGAACTATTGGTTCATCTTGGCTCATCAAGTTCCCCCGGGGATGTTTGCAGGGGCAGAACCAGTAGTGCCAGTTTGTTTCCCAGCCCTCACAGTGTCCTCTGTCCCTCCCAGGTCCCTTGCTCTAGGCCAGCAGTACAGCTCCCTGGGGTCCCAGCCCATCCTCTGCGGCTCCATCCCCGGCCTCGTCCCCAAGCAGCTCCGCTTCTGCCGCAACTACATCGAGATCATGCCCAGCGTGGCCGAGGGCGTGAAGTTGGGAATCCAGGAGTGCCAGCATCAGTTCCGGGGCCGTCGCTGGAACTGCACGACCATCGATGACAGCCTGGCCATCTTCGGGCCGGTCCTGGACAAAGGTAAATGGTGAAGTTGGAGAGCTGTGGGGAAAGGGGTT